>CAJGYO010000741.1:0-168993 GCA_904845875.1 Miscanthus lutarioriparius
GCTTCAGGGTGTACGGTGTGCTCGTGGGAACTCTTGGCAGTGGAGCTTCATCTTCCAAGTAGAAAACTGGTGAGGAAAGTTGGACCATCGTACCAACACTTGGGAATAATTCAGGTCACGAAATTGGTGCAGGCCTTTTGTCAAGGATACGAGGTGGAACCTGAAACTGGAAAGTTGTGTCAGGTAATTCAGGGTTCACCTTATACTTCGGTGATACTGCCTGCTTGAGCTGTGAGACATGGAAAACATCATGTATGGAGCTGGTGGGTGGTAAAGCAAGCTTGTAAGCTGTAGGACCAATCCTTTCAACAATAGTAAATGGTCGAAGTATCTGAAGGAGAGTTTGTTCGAAGATCGAGAACTGAGTGAAGTCTGAATATAAGGCTGAATCTTTAGATACATAGAGTCTCCTACATAAAACTGATGAAATGACCTCTTTCTGTCAGCTTGATGTTTCATCTTAGTCTGAGCACTAAGCTAGTGTTGATGTACTAGCTATTGCATTAGCTCTTTCTCTTGCAGCCATGTTTCTAAGTCCAGGTTCTGATAGGTATCTCTGTCTTCAATTCCCATGTGGTTAGGGTCGTGGCCATAGAGTACCTTAAATGGCGTGGTACCCCAGTGAGGAGTGGTAAGAAGAATTGTACCAAAACTCAGCAAAAGCTAGCCATAAAGGACCACTTAGTTGGACAAGCGTGGACAAAACACCTCAAGTATGTTTCTAAGCACTGGTTGACTCTTTCAGTGACCATCGGTTTGAGGGGTGATAGGCACTGCTCATCAGAAGGTCCACCTTCAACAGTTTGAATAATTCTTTCCAAACATTGCTAGTAAATATCTTGTCTCTATCAGATATCATTGCTTTTGGTAATCCATGAAGCTTATAGACATGTAGACTATAGCCACTTGAAAAGCCGTAAAGGGATGAGATAGAGGTATGAAGTGGGCATACTTGGAAAACTTATCCACTACTACCAAAATGCAATTATAAGATGCTGACTTTGGCAGTCCCTCAATAAAGGCCATTGATACTGTTTGCCAAGCTCCTTCAGGTATTAGAGAGGCGCCATAAGACCAGGATAAGCCACTCTTTCGGCCTTAGCCTGCTGACAGATGGTGCACTAAGAGACAAAGTTCTGAACAGAGTTCTTGAGATTATGCCAAGCAAATAACTTGATTCTAATATAAGTTTGCTTCAATTCCAGAGTGACCTCCAACTGGGCTTGAATGGAAAGCATGCAAGATTTTGTTTTGTAGGGATGTGGCATTACCAATCCAGATCCTAGACTTGTAATAAATCAACCCATCCTTGAGATTGTACTGCCCAGTGGTGATTGAATAGCTAATTCTTGCAGAAGGTGAGAAGATTTAGGATCTGAAACATATGCAGCTTGAATTTCCTGCAGCCAATTAGGATGAGCTACAGACATTGCAGCGAGTTCATGTATCTCTGCATGTGTAGTCCTTGAGAGTGCATCTGCAACTCTATTATCCTTACCCTGCTTGTACTGGATTTTAAAACTGAGGCCCTAACTTGGTAAGTGCCTTATGGTGCCAGGAGTGGACAGCCTTTGATCATCTAGATGTACCAGGCTTTTTTGATCTATTTTGATAACAAACTCACCATGCTGTAAATAGGACCTCCAATGGTCAACAGCTAACAATATAGCCATACACTCCTTTTCATATGTGGAAGTCCTTGTGCCTTGGGTCCCAATGCTTTACTCACATAGGCAATTGGATGGCCATCTTGCTGGAGTACACCCTATAGCTTTATCAGAAGCATCGGTTTCCAGAACAAATTGTTTGTTGAAATCCGGCATGGCTAGAACAGGAGCAGTAATAAGAGCTTGCTGCAAAGCTTGAAAAGAACCTGCTTCAACAGTGGTCCAAATATACTGCTGACCTTTCTTCAAAAGATTAGTTAGGGGCTTAGACACTAGGCCAAAATTTCTCACAAATTTCCTATAGTAACCTGCCATCCCTAAGAAACTCCTCAACTCTTTGACAGATTGTGGAGGGGCCATTTAGCTATGATTTGCACCTTAGATGGATCTGTTGCAACTCCTTCAGGACTGATGACATAACCCAAGTAGTGGAGTTGTTGCTTGGCAAAGAGCACTTGGATAATTTGATGAAGAATTGATGCTCCTGTAGCTTTAGCAAACACGAGCCAAATGATCTAGGTGCTCTGCCCAAGATTTGTTATATATCAGTACATCATCTATGAACACCACAACAAATTTCCTTAAGAAGGGTGCCGATAGCTCATTCATTATAGCTTGAAAAGTTGCTGGACCTCAGTTACCCCATAAGGCATGACCTTGTATTCAAAGTGACAATTATGTGTTTAGAAAGCTGTCTTGTATTCCTCTCCCTCTGCCATCCTTATCTGGTGGAAGCCAGAACACATGTCCAATGAAGTAAACCACTGAGCACCACTGAGCTCATCAAGTAACTCGTCAATCACTGGAAGAGGATATTTGTTCTTCATTGTCAATGCATTCAGCTTCCTATAGTCCAAACACATAAACGCTAATCTCCAGTTTTCTTACGCACCAGCAGTGCAGGAGAAGCAAAGGGGCTTGAGCTGGGTTGTGTCAAGTCTTTCTGCAGCAGCTCCTTGATCTGCCTCCCTATCTCGTCCTTCTGGAAGGGTTGTACCTATATGGCCTCAGCCAGAATGGTTGGGCTCCCAAAACCAGAGGTATTGTATGGTCACTAGCTCTTTGGGGTGGAAGGCCAGGTATGGACTGAAAAATTGACTGATACTGCTGAACCAGAGACTGAATCTCAGCAGGAATTGGCTCTGGAGGGGTTTGCCTTCAGACATAGAATTCAGCTGAACCATATACAAGATGGATTCCCTCTTGTGCATTGCTTGCAGTTGAGAGGCAGATATTGGGGCCCCATTGTTGCTGATGGTTGTATCCTTTGAGCTTGATAGGTTTGCTGAGATGGTCAAACTGCAACCATTTTTCACCCCAATGAATGTGCATAGGGCTATGTTCAGACAACCAGTCCATCCCTAATATAACATCATACCCAATGAGAGGAATAACCTTGAAGTCTGACTTGAAGGTATGCCCTTGAAAACTCCAAATGCAGTCTATCAGTTCATGTGAGCAGTTAAACTTCTCCCCATTAGCCACTTGGACTAAGGAAGGCTTGTCTAGAGGTTTCTTATCAGCAAGAACATGAGCTAACTGATCTGTGAGAGCTACCCGAATCTACCAGCATGAAAACCTCTTGCTCAGCTATAAAGCCTCTGAACCTGATAGTTCTAGCTCCTTCAACACCTCTCATTGCTTGCAGGGATATGGCCATAAGCTCATCATCAGATTCCTCCTCTTCTTCATCTTGCTTAAGAGATGGATGGGAATCTTCATTGAGTACCTGCCAAACTTCTTCCAAGGCATGGAGTGAGACAGTTGCTGCACATTTATGAGAGGGGCTCCACTTCTCTCCACATTTAAAACACAGACCCCTTGCTTTTCTGTAGGACTTAAGAGATGACAACCTATCATCGACAGTTTTGTTCCTTCCAGGATCATACACCCTCTTATCTTTAGTAACTTGAGTTGAAGATTTGGTAGGAAGTAAACTGCTAATCTTCACATTATCAGTAGAGTACCTTCTGGAGATAGCTGAATAATCATGCTTTCTTGTTTCTCTCCCAACAGTATCCTGCAAGGCCTCCTCCTGCAAAAGGGCCAGAGAACCAGCAGTATCCAAATTTTGCGGTCGATGCACAATTATAACAGAACGAATTTCCTTTTTTAAACCATCAATAAAACGGTTGGTGATCACAGAAGAGGCTATAGTGGGATCATGAACTAAGAGTTGGTGGACAATTTCGCTAAAGGACTCTATGTAATCAGAAACTGATGTGCTCTGCTTTATGTGGAAGAATTGTCTTAAGCAGATGATCATGTTCGTCTCTATCAAACTTGAGACAAGCTGAGGAAGTGAACTCAGCCCAAGTCATTGACTCAGGACTGACACGCAGCGTGTGCAGTCAAAGAGCAGCGGAACCGGAGCAGTGCATGTTAGCTATCTTAACCCAAAGCGAAGGATCAACACAGTAAACTGTGAAATAGGTTTCAGCATTTTTAACCCATAATTTGGGGTTAGTTCCATCAAATTGTGGGAAAGGGAAATTTGGCAGAGCACTTTGTGGGCAACCAGGCAGAGTATGGTATGGGAAGTTCGACATGACAATGAATCATAGGCCTCTGATCACAAGACTGATAACCATCAAACTGTAGAGCATGAGTAAGAGATTTGAGTGTTTTCTTCGCACCTGAGACCAGGTTTTGGTCCGGGGCGACGGTGTACACCTCCCCGAAACCAGACTTGCTGTGGTCTAACGACCTAGACACCGCCCCGGATGGGGAAGACTCCAGATGAGCAGAGCCCGGCATCTTCGCTGTCGGAGGCGACTGGTGATCCTCCGAGACCGCAGCAGGTGGTGGTTGCGCGATGGTGACGACGCCCGGTACAGGTTCAGCTTGAGGAAGATTGCTCAGCGTCTTCTCCATCCGTTCACCGAGCGCAAGCACCGCATGCTCCAGCTCATCGACGTGGCTATCCATCTGGGGCTTCCAAACGTTGAACTCGGACCTCAAGGCCCTCATCTCCGACATGGAGGTCTTCAACTCGGTGATCCTCTTCGAGTTCTCACCTAGCAGAGCGAGGATCTGACCGAATTGCTCTTCGGGAGTTGCCATCGACAATTGTCGCCTCGTCAGGTACGAGTGGGGAGCCAGAATCGATTTGTTCTGATACCAATTGTTACCGGATACTGGAATTAGGTAGCTATGGTGAGGATTAGATAGAGTTCTGTCGGCCACGCCGGCAATCGCCACGCCTCGCCATCGTAGCCAAACGGTCCGGTTCAACAATACGGTAGCCAATTTCTATCCTGCTTATCAGGGAGCTTCCTCTTTTACAAGACGACATCTGTCTCGTCTGTTACATGGACCGATTTGTCTACACCCAATTGGGCCCTATGAAGCACGTGTTGGGCTTTCTACTCCTTTTCTCCTTTTACGAAGATTGCCATGTAAAGTGCAACTTCAACAGGCGATGCAGGATAGCTTCAGAGTGATTTCCATCTTGAGTGATCTCGGCTTGTGGGAGCACATTGTTGGCGGAATCTGAAAAATAAGCCAAAATCATTGTTCGGTGATTGTTGTGAGAGGAAAATCATTACGGCTGAAATCACTGTTCACGTGAGCAGTGATTCGTGAAAGCTGCCAGCCGACCACGACCCACCCGACCCGACAGCGGCTTGACTGTGAGGTGAAGCGGTGGCGACCTTGAGGCCCTAGCGGCACTACTCAGCCTCGTTCCGAGCAGCGACGGCCACAGCGCGCTCCTTGTCCAGGGCAGCCATGGCTGCCTTAAGCTCGGACGCCTAGGATGTTAGCGCATCGAGCTGCCCCTGGGCCAGCGCCTCACGCTCTAAGGACTATTTCTGCATCGACTCGACCGTCAAGGAAGCACGAAGAAAATCCATGTGCAGCTCTTTCTTGGCCTTCTAGGAGGCCCCCAGCTCCTCGCGCAACCACTGCACCTCCGCCTCTGCTTCCTCCAGGCGCCGGCGATCTAAGGTTCTGCCCGCCTGCGCCTGATAGGCCGTGTGCAGGAACCTTGACTTGTTCATCGAGGTCTCCATCAGCACCTGAGACGAGAAGGTCGCGCTCAGACAACTCCCTTTGCATCACTGACAGCATAGTAGAATCAAAGACCAAAATACTTACCCGCCCACACAGAATCACGTTGCCTGTCATCGTGATCAACGCGCCTGAGACCAGCTCCGTAGCCGAGGCAAGTGTGCCGCGGACCTTAGATAGATCTGCCCGGACGCCCTCGTGATGCCCCGAGGCGTCGGCCCACACAGCTCGCTCGGCCGCGTCATCCAAATGAAATAGGGCCTTGCGGCGATCCTGGTTATACGACCAGACGAAGGGCTCTTCTCTGCCCGACGCAAGCTACCGTCTGGACAGGACGAGCGCTGACGACTCCAAACCCCTAGGGGCCATGACCTCGAGCATGAGGTCGACGCCGAACGCCGAGGCCTCATCCTCTCCCGCCGCCACAGTAGCCACCACAAGCGCACCCACATCAGGGGCTTCCCCCTCGACCATGTTTGCAGCCACCTAGTTGCGAGCACAGTCCTCACCCACACGAGAGCTCTCCATGAGGGAAGACAATAGGCTCGTGAGAGGCAACGCCTGAGCCACTATCACCACGGTCGCGCCACCTCCCCCAGCCGGCTCCAACCACAACGGCAGGTTCACAAAGCCCACCAAGGGCCGCTGGACGGTGACCCTAGGGAGGAACACCCTAAGTCAAAGTACGCTGGAGAAAATGACCAACACCACCAACTACAACAACCAACCCAACGGGTGGGGAGGGGGGTGGGTGCAGCACGCCACGCCATGTGTGGCCTTAGGATCGGAACCATGGTCGGCACCTCCTCAGCCGATGGCCTGGCTGCTGCTTGCGTCAGCGTAGGTGTCCCTCCCCCTGTGATGGCACCAGTCTCCCCGGCCTCGGACGTCACTAGGTGCTAAACCTAAGCCATGGATCCCTGATCCACAGGCTCTGTGCCCACGGCATGACCCTCGACTTCTGCGTCAGGGGCCACAATTTTGGTGACCATGCCATGCCCTGAGCTCTACCATGACCTAAGCCTTGGAGCCGGAGGTGGGGTCAACGAGTTCCCTCTTGTCATTGGGCCTGTGGGCGAGAGCCGCACCACGGATGCTGGAGGAACCAGGTGGAGGCGGCAAAAGCACAGTCAAGCCCCCCATAGCATGTCTAGTGGGGGCTACGGTCAAGGTGCTCTGCTCATCATCACCACCAACACATGGGTGCTTTATGCACGTTCCCCTAGGCGGCGGGGTCGCCAGCCGTTTTCCAGACGAACGGTCCCCGTCGCCATCTCCGGCGCCGTCACTGATGCCACTCATCCCAGCCTCGACGCCGGTCCACTAGGACACGCCAGGGAAGCTTTGGAGGATCTACACCAGGTCATCCTCATCCTCGTCATCCTCGTCCTCGTCCTCATCTCTGAGGAGCATCCGTCCCTCCCCCACTGATCCCTCAGTCAGATCTTCTGCCACCTCAAGCGTTTCCTCTCGTTGGCCTCCGCCTTCTGCTTCACGGCACGTCTGGCCCCCTAGGGTTGGGGAGGTGGAACTTGGAGTAGCACGACAGCATGGCTTGCACAAGCAGGTTCGATCAAGCCCGCCCTGCGAGCAACGACATGAATAAGGAGGAATACCCAAATAGGCGGCTTACCAAATTCAGAGGGAAGGACGCCAAAAATGCGTCCGGAGTGTTGTTGGTGCTAACGGTCAACCTAGAGGAAATTTGGCCCCCCACCTCTGTCACCGCGTTGATGTCCAGCTCCTTGGCCTTCTGGTGGGTTGGGTCCCCGACTTCGAAGTACTTGTACATCGGTTTCCCGTGCTTCTTCTGCGACTGAACGCGCCGCTCGACCAAGGTCCAGAGGACCTTAGACCCCGTGGAACCCCGGCGACACTCGGCCATGGAGAGCCTTTAGGACTTGGTCCACCTTGTGCTGTTGGTTCTTCGAGCATCCCCAACTCTAGGACTCCTGGCGAACTGGCAGGCCACCAGTGAAATGAGGGAGCGGGGCGCCGATGTCATCATGGATGTAGAACTAGTTGGCGTGCTAGCCCTAGTTTGAATCCTTGAGTAGTAAACACAGGTACCAGTCAGAGAACCCATTACAAATCTAGATGTTCAGCCTACCTAGAGGGGCGAGAGTGCCAGTGTCCTTGTTCACTTTCCAGCTGCGGACCTAAAAAACCCACCGAAATAGATCCTTGGGAGGCTCGATCCCAAGGTACCCCTCGCACACCACCTTGAAGCCAGCCAGCTGCAGCAGCGCGTTGGGCAACAGAGTTGGACCTAGTGCTCATGGAGGAACTCGCGGAGGAAGTTGGAGGCCGGTATTCCGAACCCGCACTCGTGGTAATCCAGGAAGGACACCGTCTCCCTAGTACGCTGATGCGGGAACTGCTCTCCGAAGGCGGCCCTCCACCCAGCCATGTCCTTGGGTGGAAGGATGCCCTTCTCCACGAGATCCAATAGCTTCATCTTTGTCATGGCCAATGACACGCACGAACTCATCTTGCAGAACAAAGCGGTGGAGCGATGGCTGTGGAGCAAGAGGTAAGGAAGGATGTGGTGGGGGGGGGTTATGACCCCGGATACCCACGGCAAACCACATGGGCTGCTCCCCCAGGGGCGGCCCAGCCCACAAGACAAAGCCTTGCGGGGCACGATTCTGCTCGGCGCTTCCCGCAAGACATAGGGAAGATATCCTGAAGATACTACGAGATCTGTTAGGATACGTATGATCCCATGATTCTTGTAATCTATTATTACTTTTCAGTTATCTCTCGGATCTAACCGACTTGTAACCCTGCCCCCCGGGCTATATAAGGCGGGTAGGGACCCCCTCCAAAATCACGGCATATCATATGATAGCTAATACAATCCAACATACCACAGGAGTAGGGTACTACGTCATACTGACGGCCTGAACTTGTATAACTCGTGTGTCTCTGTTGCCTTCTTGTTCCTGATCATGCGCTTCTCTGTCGATCAATCTACCTTCATGGGATACCCCTCGGAGGACTACCGACGATATTCTATCGACCGTTGGCGCACCAAGTAGGGGTGTGTGTGCTGTTTCCTTGTCGAACAAGATGGCTTCTTCCACAGGCTCTTCGTCCCTTCCACAGCCCGACCAGATCTTCATGGTCGGATCTATCTCGTGGGTCATCAACGCTGACGAAGTCGGAGAGCTCCTCGAGCCGGTGCAGATCCATTCTGTGCTGACCACCCCTGCACCTACAACTGCAGATCTGATCTTAGATCTACTTCCAAGGTCGCCTTCATCAATGACTCGCCGCCCGCTTCCTCGCTACCAGAGGAGGCACCTCAACAATGACGATCTGATCGAATCCATTGATCGGGTCGGTCTGAGGCTCGCCGATTTGCCTCTCCATCGCCGAGTCGGCTCTGGACACTCTCGTTCAGCGCCGACCATCCTTCGATTTGGATCTATCGGAGGCTGCTTGGCAAACTCCAGGGGTTATGGCCCTACCCTTCGGGTTCACCAACACCACCGCTACCTACCAAGACGCCCTAAGGGGAAAATTCACCGACTAGGTGGGGGATATCCATCCTCTCGCCGACCAGCTCCTGCCGATGGTCAACATGCTGCAAGCCAGCCGACACCCCGGAGCATCCCTCCAGACCATCCTGGAGGAAAATCCGGACTCTGAATCCCAGGGCTCTACGGAGACCCTCGCCGAAACCTTCACCGAGCAACCCCCTCTCCCGCCTTTCCGGGGTGGCGCGATCTTCAACGTCAGCATCGACAGCCCCCCTTGGAATGGCGAAACCGATGAGGAACACGCTGGTCGTGAAAACAGGAACATCAACCACGCGCAGCGCCGTGAAAATGAGCACGCCCTTGTGATGGCCGAGGCTGCTCGCAACAACCAGTTCGACTCACAAGGAAGGCTGCTCCATCGTAACCTCGACGAAGAGTTTCTCCGCATTGACGGCCACGACGTCTTCAAGACTCCAAGCGCCAATCTGGTGGTGGCCGCCAACGAGCTTGCCCGCCTCCCTCAGATGCCCGAGCTCGCCAAGGTCACCGCTATGCTTAAAGCAGCACACTGTCAAGTCAATGAGATCTGAGAGGATCAGAGTCCTTCGTGCTCCACGAGCACGATTCGCTGATCAGCTGTGCCTAGATCCAATCGCCGCCCCAGTCAAAGTTGGTTCGTCGACCAGTCACTACCTCTCCAGGGGGAGCTGGGGCCACCACGCCGAGCACCATCGTCAGCACGACCAGGAGGTCGAACAGGACGCTCGAGTGCACCTCAATAACCTCCGGGATGCACGATGGCGTATCGAGCAACGTCGCTTCGGTCGCCATGAAGAAGAAGTATGCCACCGTCAGGAGTACGAGCAGGAGTATGGTAACCTAGATTCAGCTCTGGAGCCGATCGTCGCTGGCAACGTTACAGACAACGGCGCCGACAATCCGGAAGGTCCTCCGGCATTCACCAGGGCGCTCCGAACACTCCAATGGCCTCGTGGTTTTAAAATCATTGGGGTTGAGCCCTATGAAGAAAGGATGAACCCAACTCAGTGGCTGCAAGCTTATGCCACTGCTGTCCGCACCGCCGGAGGCGACACCAACGTCATGGCGAATTATCTCCCCGTCATGCTCACGCTAGCCGCCATGAGCTGGTTCACATGCCTTGCCCCGGACTCCATCGGACTTGGGAAGAACTGAAGAAAGTCTTCACCGACAACTATATGGCTACGTGTATGTGGTCGGGCACCAAGCATGATCTCAACCGCATCACCCAAAAGCCGTCCGAGCTCCTCCGCAGCTACATCAGACGCTTTTCTGAGATGAGGAATTCAATTCCCAACATCACAGAAGCTGAGGTCATCACCGCCTTCGTCCGGGGACTTCATCACCGCGAGCTCCGTTCCAAGTTCAACCGCAAGCCACCTATAGGTATCGGCGAGATGATCATGACCGCCAACCAGTACGCCGACGCCGAAGAAGCTGAGGTGCATTTCAACGAAGATACAGGCACAAATCGTCCGCCTCGCCGCTACGATGACCGCCCCGACGACCGACGCCACAACGACCACCGCTACGACGACCGCAGTTTCCATCGGGACAGCGGCTGTGATCGGCCAGAAGGATCCAAGCCCGGTCAGAATCACCGCCGCTGGCCAGACCACTTCATCGCTGCCGTCAATGAGCCTCATGCCAAGCGCAATTACGACGAGCAGTATAAGAAGATTCTCGACAGCCCATGCCCCCTCCACAAGAACACCAAACATAAGAAGAAATACTACCTCGGCTTGGCCAAGGTGTTCTAGGACAAAAAGCTGGACGACGATGCCAACGGCAGGAACAGAGGCCGCCTACCACCTGGGGGCAATAATAATGCCTTCTAGGACCATGACAAGGTGGTCGCCACCATCTTCAAAGGCCTCGCCTCCACCGAGAGCAGAAGAGAACGGAAGCTCACCGCCCGACGAGTGCTCGCCGTCACTTCAGAAGAAACCACCGCCAACCCCAGCTATCGCCCATGGTTCGAGGTCCCCATCACCTTCAGCAGGGCCGACCAGTGGGTGGACATACCCTACACAGGGTGTTTCCCCCTCGTCCTCGACGCAACCGTCTAGAAGGTGCTCTTCAGAAAAGTCCTCGTTGATGGTGGGAGTGCTTTGAATCTACTCTTCGCCGGGGCCCTAAAGGAGTTGGGCCTCGGGATAACAGATCTCACACCCTTGGATTCCTCCTTCTGGGGTGTGGTACCTGGTAGGGCATCCAGACCACTTGGAGAGATCACCCTACTAGTACAGTTCGGCACAACAAGCAACTACCGCGTCGAGCATATCAACTTCTACGTCACTGACTTCGACACCACCTACCATGCCATACTTGGTCGCCCAGCTCTAGCCAAGTTCATGGCCGTACTACACTACGCCTATCTGGTGATGAAGATGCCTTCGCCTACAGGAGTCCTGGCTCTGCGGGCCAACCTCTCCATTGCCTACGCCTGCGAGACAGAGAGTCTCGCTCTCGCCGAAGCCACCGACCTTTCCATCTAGATGGCTAGCGTGGTCGCCGAAGCCAAGACAGTGCCCGCCGATGACATGGAGATCCCAAAGTTGGAGCTTCCTTGCGCCTCCGCCAAGTCCAAAGAAGTCAAGGAGGTCGGCCTTGGCCTAAATGATCCCTCCAAGACCGTGAAGATTGGGGCTCACCTTAACCCCAAATAGGAAAGCGCGCTCGTCTCCTTCCTACGTGCCAACACCGACGTGTTTGCTTGGAAACCTGTAGACATGCCGGGGGTACCACGGGAGAAGATCGAGCACTCCTTGAATGTCTCGCCGACCGCCAAACCGATCAAGCAGAAACTCCGCCGATTCACGCCAGACAAGAAGGAGGCTATTAGGGTAGAAATAAAATGGCTCTTAGCTACCGGATTCATAAAAGAAGTGTATCATCCAGATTGGTTAGCAAACCCTGTTCTCGTTCGAAAAAAGAATAAAGAATGGAGAATGTGTGTTGATTATACTGATCTTAATAAACATTGCCCTAAAGACCCCTTTGGCCTGCCTCGGATAGACGAGGTTGTAGAATCCACGGTCGGCTACGAACTGCTCTCCTTCCTTGACTGTTACTCTGGCTATCATCAGATCTCCCTCAAGGAAGAAGACCTGATCAAGACGTTGTTCATCATGCCTTTCGGTGCATACTGCTACACAACTATGTCCTTCGGACTCAAGAATGTCGGGGCGACCTATTAAAGGGCCATCCAGATGTGCCTCGACCAATAGATCGGCCGCAACGTCGAAGCCTACATCGACGACGTGGTCGTCAAGACCAAGACCACCGACATCCTTAGCGTCGACCTTGAGGAAACTTTCACCAACTGAACAAATACCGATGGAAGCTGAACCCTTTAAAGTGCATCTTTGGAGTTCCATCTGGTATACTGCTGGGCTACATCGTCAGCGCTCTAGGCATCGAACCTAACCCTAACAAGGTCTCCGCCATCACCAACATGAAACGGCCGACATGCGTCAAGGATATACAGAAGCTTACAGGCTGCATGGCTGCTTTAAGCCGCTTCATATCGCGCCTTGGCAAAAAAGGGCTACCTTTCTTCAAGCTCCTCAAGGTTTCCGAGCGCTTTTCCTGGTCGGAGGAGGCAGACAACCTTCGAGCAACTTAAATTGTTCCTAACAAAGCCTCCGATCATGATGGCGCCACGACTAGATGAAACTCTTCTGATCTACATCGCCACTACTTCTCACGTCGTCAGCACTGCTATCGTCATCGAACGCGAGGAAGCTAGGCATGCCTACAAGGTGCAACGTCCGGTCTACTTTATCAGCGAGGTACTTAATAAGCCCAAAACTCGTTATCCTCAGGTACAAAAGTTGTTATATGCCATTCTGATTACGTCGCGCAAGCTCCGACACTACTTCGAATACTACAAGATCGCCGTGGTCACTGAGTTCCCTCTGGGGGACATTCTCCGCAACAAAGAGGCCAACGGCCGCATCATTAAGTGGGCTATTGAGCTTGGCACTTACTCCATCGAATTCAAAAGTAGACCTACCATTAAGTCATAGGTGCACGCTGATTTTGTCGCTGAGTGGACCGAGATCCAAGAGCCCATCGCCGCCACTTGCCTCGAGCACTGGGTGATGTACTTCGACGGCGCCCTTAACATCAACGGTGCTGGTGCGGGCATGCTGTTCATTATGCCGACCAAGGATAAGCTCTGCTATGTTATCCGGATACACTTTCCGGCCTCCAACAACGCCGTGGAATACGAAGCATGTCTCCATGGTCTCCGTATAGCCGTCGAGCTCGGTGTCAAACGCCTCATGGTATACGGGGACTCCGCGCTGGTTATCAACCAGCTCAACAAAGACTGGTCCTGTTCCAATGAGAAGATGGAAGCATACTGCGCTAAAATCAGGAAGCTTGAAGGGAAGTTCTACGGTATCGAGTATCACCACGTGGTACGAGACCAAAATCAGCCAGCCGACCAGCTCTCAAAGATAGGTTCTTCTCATGCCGCGGTTCCACCGAGGGTCTTTGTTCAAGATCTCTTGGCGCCATCCATTAAAGAAGAGAAGGAAGTTGAAGAGGTTCCCCCTACCAAGGAGTTGGTACTTGCGGTACCTCCGCTGGTCACCGATTGGAGGGAGCAGTTCATCAAGTACCTCACCAGCGCCGAAGTACCTGCCGACAAGACCAAAACTGAATGCCTAATTCACCGAAGCAAGCATTATGTGCTGGTAGATGGCAACTTGATGAGGAAAAGTGCCAAGGAAGGGATACTGTAGAAATGCATCACCCAAGACGAAGGAGTGAAGCTACTTCTCGAAATTCACTCTGGTTCCTGCGGCAATCACGTGGCCTCAAGAAACCTGGTCGGCAAAGCTTTCCGAGCTAGTTTTTATTGGCCCATGGCCATCTCCGATGCAGAAGATCTCGTCCGACGCCGTGAAGGATGCTAGTTTTTCGCCAAGCAAATACATGTACCGACACAAGAACTGCAGACCATACTAGCATCCTGGCCTTTCGCATGCTGGGGGCTGGATATGATCGGGCCTTTCAAGCCAGCGCTAGGTGGTTTTCGGTATGTATACATCGCCATCGACAAGTTCTCCAAGTGGATCAAGTACATACCGCTCGTCTCGGCTACCGCAAAGAAAGCAGTCGAACTCTTCGAAGATATCATCCACAGATTCGGTCTCCTGAACAACATCATCACCGACCTCAGGTCTATGTTTACTGGCCATCACTTTTGGGATTTCTACAAAGACCGGTGCATCTCCGTCAAATACGTCTCCATTGCCCATCCTACAGCCAATGGCCAGGTCGAACGGGCGAACGGCATGATCCATGACGCCCTCAAAAAGAGGCTATATCAAAAAGAAGAAAAGCATCCGGGCAGATGGCTCAAGGAGCTACCAGCTGTGGTCTAGGGACTGCGCACCCAAGCTAGTCGCAACACCGGTGTGTCTCCATACTTCTTGGTCTATGACTCAGAGGCCATACTACCAGCGGATATTGCCTTCCGAGCACCTAGGGTGGAAAACTATGATTAAGAGCAAGCCGCAGCTGTTCGGACAGAGGACGTCGACAGGGCCGAGGAAGAACGCCTGATCTCCTACGTCCGCACAACCAAATATCTAGAAGGCTTGCGGAGATACTACAACCGCAACATAAAAGGTCGTTCATTCACCGTCGGTGACCTTGTTCTCCGCAGAAAACAAAAAACCGAAGGGTTGCACAAGCTCTCCTCCCCTTGGGAAGGGCCTTACGTCGTCAAAGAAGTCACCCGACCAGGCTCTTATCGCCTATTTGACTTAGATGAAATCGATGTTCCTAATTCATGGCACATCGAGCACCTTATACGTTTCTATCCTTGAAACACTCCAGATATGTACTCTCCACTTTATGATAAATAAAGTTTTGGTCTCCATAACTTGTCTCCATTTTTTCTCCATTACATTTTAATCTCCACATATGGTCGCCGAGCACTACGATGCTCCATAACAGGCTCCAATACGAAATTGCCGACCACGGTTTCGCCGAATAAGTTCCTCCAAATTTCCAAAGTTATCGCCAAACGATTTCTCCAAAATCGCTGAATGATTTTCTACAAAATCGCCGCACGGTTTCTCCGAATCGCCGACACATTTTCGCCAACGTATTACGCCACACATTTTCTCCGAACCGCCGAACACTCTCCTCCAAATCTCCAATGATTTTGTCCAAACAAGTTTCTCCAAATCGCCGAACACATTTCTCCAATCCTCCAAGTTATTTTCGCCGATAGCCGAGCAGCATACGTCTTGGTTCGTGCCTTGTGGAGAAGACCCAGTCTCCGATCTCTCCATTCACGTGCCACGGGCTCCACGCTCTGCATTATGGGTGGTCGGCTGCGGTTCCTCAGTAATGCCTGTTCCTCCTACACGTGCACGGGCTCCACGCTCGGCGTTATGGACTATGGGCTAGCCAAGGCCAGGGGCATGGTAGAGAACTAACTGCTTGGATGCAACTAATACTTTCCATATCTCCAAGTTATTTCAACAACCGCCGAGCAACACATGTTTCGTTCTTTTCTCTCTAGAGAAGACCCAGTCTCCGATCCCTCCCTATACGTGCTACGGGCTCCACGCTCTGCATTATGGGTGGTTGGCTGCGGTTCCTTAGTGATGCTTGTTCCTCCTACACGTGCACGGGCTCCGCGCTCAGCGTTATGGACTACGGACTAGCTAAGGCCAAAAGAGTTTAGTAACGAACTAACTGCTCGGACGCTACTTATATTATGTATAATCGCGTTATGGTTAAAACTATGAAGATTTTTTCGCCGAAATACAAGCAAACTGCATATACATGCACCTTGTAACATTTATTAGATACGTAATTGTATTGCGCCTTCGTGCGTTCTAACTACACTGTCAGATATTACAGATGATAATCTCTGAGTAGATTACTGAGCTTCGCCATCACCATCCGTCTCACCGAACAGATCTATATCGCTGGCTAGATTCTTCGCTGCATCCTCCACCTCATCCTCCAGCTTCTGGGTCTCCGCATTGCTCAGTCCTTTGGTGAACCCACCCCCTATCGACTGAAGGTCGATGGTTGGGTAATGGGACCGAACCACCGCAAGAACATGAGTAGCGACAGACACAATGGCATCGCGGTTGAAACTCTTGAAGTTCCCCCACGCTGCCTTGCACCTCTGGATAATGGTGTCCGAATGTTGCCACCTACCGTCGAGCTGAGTAGCTGGTTCTAGGTCGACGCAGTCAAGAACCGGCTTAATTGCGGTGACTACAGCGTCGAAGTTCTCCCTTTGGGTCTTGGCCTCCTGCACCAGCACGTCAAACTGTGTCTTGGCTTTATGACGATAGCCTACAAGCGTTACAATGTTCCATCATACAAGGAAGCTACTTCAACAGTAATTCCGACCAGGAAGAATTCACCTTTTAGCTCCTCGGCCAGTTTGCCTGCCCGTTCTATTTCCTTCGCCTTCTCCTGGCAAAGTTGTTCGATGGCCTGGCGTAGTTGGCCAAGCTTAGCATCTTGCTCTACAAAGCGCAACAGTTATCACCAAAAATGTGGTTGTTCAGCATAACAAAAGTACATTCACCGATATATCATATCTGTTTTCTGCTCGGATACAATTTTGAGCTGCTCGGATTTCTGTTCCAACTGCTCGGAAGCACTTTTTAGTTGTCCAGAGACAACGGCTAGCTACTCGGACTGGTTCTGCAGCTGCTTGGACGCATTCGCCAGTTTTTCGGACAAGACCCCCTTCTGGTATTCCAGGTCCCGCGCGTTGGACTCTGCAAGGTCTCATTCGCGTCGGGCTCTCTGGATGTTTCTCTCCGAGAGGTTAATCGCCTCTTTGAGTTTTTCTTTCTCCTCGACGAGGGGCTCCATCCTCTTTATTAGCTGGCGGCGCTGCTCGGCAATCCGAGTTATCTCCTGCAAATGCACAATGACAGTGTCGATATCCAATTCCAAACAACAAGCAGGACCCTTCCAGAAGTAGTACTAACCTTGATCTGCTTCATCACCCCGGTAAGGGCGGTCTCTAGTCTCCTGAATTCCTTGGTGGTGTCCTCCTCTTCGACAATTACTATATCATCGCCGCGCTTTTGGAGGATCTGGACTGACTGGGGTTGAGGTTCATCACGCTCGATCTCCTCCACCTCGTCCTCCTCTGTTGCACCCGGAGGCACCACCTGGGGCTCGGTGGCCGAATAGCAGGTCCGACCATACTTTCTGAAGCGTCAGGGAGTGCCGTCTGCTCCCTCGGCACCGCAACATTTTCTGCTCCAGATTCCGCCGTTGCTGAGGGTGCTGCCGCTGACTCGTTCGCCATTGTTGACAACCGTTCGCTACCGCCAAGTCCACCAGGGGCAGCGATTGGCTCCCCTGCGTGCTACCGAGCACTCGGGGACTCTAGGATGGGGTCCACTGGCATCTCCCCTGCCCCGGGGCCAGCTTCCGGCTGCTACTCAGTCTGAATGGGAGGGGATGGATCTGTCGTTCGCCTTACACTGCATCAAATTAGTTCGTCAGTCACCATAAAAGTTAAGAAACTACAACAAAGTAACTCCAACACAAGGACACTTACTGTTTGGTCTAACGGTTCAATTTCTTGAACTGGCGATGCCGCCCCGAGCCTCCAGGCGCAGCCGTAGGGTCGACTCTCGTGCTCTGCGGGGGAGCTCTCGGCTCCTCCTCAGTCGACCTTTGTTCTGCCTGCCGCTCTGGGGCCCTCTCTGCTGCTGCTCCGGGTTCGCCTCCGCTTGTTGCTCGGGGACTTCCGTATCGTGCCCCGCGGGGACTCCCGTCGTCTGTGGTGCAGGAACCTCCCCTACCTGCTACTCGGGGACTTCCCTCATCTGGGGTTCAGGGACTTCTTCGCCCCCCCCTGATTGATCCCCCGCGCGCGTGTCGCGCGGAGGCTCCTTCGTGCTCGGTGGAGGAGCTGCCATAAGTTCACTATCATCATACCAATCGAACACCATGGTCCTTCGCATTCGAGTGGTCTAATCATCACCAAGCGAGATGCTGCCTGGTTTGCGGGGAGCAGCAGCCCCTGTCTTCCTCTTCTTCTGGGCCGACTCATCTGTCGCCGGTCTCTTCCCCCAGGTTTTGTCCGACACCGGGGGAGGACTCTCCGTCCGACCAACATCCACATCTCTGGATTCTGAGGAAACACCAACGGAGCTTTCTTCAGGTTGAGCCCGTGGTCGTGCATCCACCATTGGCGCCCAATCGCCTCTCAGCACGCCCAAGAAGTACACCGCCCTAACCTGCGAATGGATCTTAACATGAGTAAATCAGTCTACTGCTCGGCAATGACAAAAGAAAAAGCTTCTCAGAAACACATAGTTGGGATTTTTACTTGAGGAGGTAGATTCTTGCAGTTAAAGGGCCTTGTGTACCCTGACAGGCTGAATGAGGCAAGTGGAGCGAACAGCTCTGCTGTCCACTCTTCAACAACATTCCTCGACAGTATCTCTGGCCTCTCCCGGGTACCGTCGATCTCCCCTTTGACCTCAAAGCCTGGGTGTGACCTCTCCTTAGAGGGCTGAATGCGGCGCACTATAAAACTTGTCGCTACAAATCCGCCATTGGTCCTCATGCCCTTTATTAAGCCAAGGAGTTCCCTCACTTGCTCCATATCATCACTGCTCGGCGTCTCCGACCAACTCCTCTGGCTTTCTGGAATGTGGTCGGCATCGCAGCGGACTGCTGGGTGGTTTTGTTTCATGTAGAACCACCTAGCGTTCCACCCCTTCAGTGACGTGTTTAGCAGTATAGTCAGGTACTCGTTTGCCATCCCATCGCGCAGCTGAAGGTACACCCCGCCGACCACCTTGGAACAAGCGCCGCCTCTCTTCTTTAGCCAGAATAGGTGACGGAAGAGATTGAAGTGGGGTAGGATTCCAAGGTATGCCTCACAGAAGTGGATGAAGATTGAGATGCGTAAAATGGTATTGGGATGGAGGTTGCACAGGCTAACCACCCAGAGCTCCAACAGATCCCTCAGGAAAGGATGAACAAGAAATCCCAACCCGCGCTAGAAGTAATCCTTGAATACCACTGCTTCGTCAGTATGGGGTGTTGGGAAGGACTCACCGAGGGCCGGCCGCCATCCAGCGGTGACACGGTCAGGGAGAACACCAGCTTCCACCAATCTGTTCAGCTTCGCCTCTCCCATTCGTGATGGCACCCACTCCTCATCATGCCAGGCCCTGGCGCTTGCCTTCTTGGGGCTAGTCTTCTTCGGTTTTGTAGCTCCCTTCTTCGGCGCCATCTCCTAGATCTGATTAGGGTTTGGCGGCGGAGGCAAATGTGGTGGCGAATTCGGGGATGCGAGAGATGAGGAGGAAGATGAAGTGGAAAAGGTGGGAACAGGGTATGCGGCGCATAGTTATAAAGCACTTTCCCCACCTTTCTGCATTCAAGGGTTTTTGGGAAACCGTTCCCATGATCTGTGCCGCTCTGAATTCTCCGACGTGGCATATGGGCCGTTACCTGGGCTTCCATGCAACCCTAGCCCATGTCGCTCATTTATCGCCGCTGCCAATTGTTATCCGCCAAATAATCTCCGACTTCTCTGCCATTTGTTGAGGTTCAATGGCAGTTACTGTACAGCCATTACTCCGGTTCTTTCTCCACGTTTTGATTACTCCGATATCTCCGCTTGCAACTCAGGGACTGGCTGCCTGCTCGGCTGGTCTTTCATTATTTCTCTATTTTTGACCCTGGCACCACGTGACAACATCACCTACTGTCAGGCTCAGGGACTAAGTGGGCACACTTCACCTTGTGGTGAATGTGCTTTATCTCGTTTTGGGGCTACGCCCGGGGACTGGCTGCCTGCTGAACTAGTTTTCTATTATTTTTTCTACTTTAGACCGTGGCACCACATGACTATGTCATCTACTGTCAGGCTCGGGGACTAAGTGGGCACACTTCACCTCACGGTGAATGTGCTTGCTTTTTTCTTGAAGACTCCGTGCCTCTTGAAGCTAAAGAATATTATCTCCTTTTCTCATGGTTGGACTCTAAGTGGGCACACTTGGTCCACTGCGAGGAAATTTTCGATTCTAGACTTGAGATCCTTTCACCATTATGGCAAGCCAAACTTGGAAAATGCTGCTCAGCTACGGTTCACACTGCTCGGCGACAAAACACGCTGCTCGGCAACTGCTCACAACTACTCGGCGACTCATCATGGTGGTCGGACCATGAGTTTGACTGCTCGGCTTTGATTCCCACTTGCTCGGACAAGCTCTAGATGGCGTTGCACAATGGGTACAAGGCGCTCGGGGACTAGCTGTGGGGGGTACGACCCCGGATACCCACGGCAGACCACATGGGCTACGCCCCCAGGGGCGGCCCAGCCCACAAGACGAAGCCTTGCGGGGCACAATTCTGCTCGGCGCCTCCTGCAAGACATAGGGAAGATATCCTGAAGATACTACGAGATCTGTTAGGATACGTATGATCCCATGATTCTTGTAATCTGTTATTACTTTCCAGTTATCTCTCAGATCTAACCGACTTGTAACCCTGCCCCCGAGGCTATATAAGGCAGGCAGGGACCCCCTCCAAAATCACGGCATATCATACGATAGCTAATACAAACCAACAGACCACAGGAGTAGGGTATTACGTCATACTGACAGCCTGAACCTGTATAACTCATGTGTCTCTGTTGCCTTCTTATTCTTGATCACGCGCTCCTCTGCCGATCAATCTACCTTCGTGGGATACCCCTTTGAGGACTGCCGATGATATTCTGTCGACAAAGGAGGGCGAGATGGCAGCTGTGCAAGTAGACTATGAGCAGCGATGAACGCAAGGTATGCCTCAAGCTCTCTTATTTCTTTCTCCCTCTCATATCATTTGCAGCATATGGCGAATGAAGGCAAAAGTAGGGGAGAGAAATAAATCTTGGGAGCGAGCTGGTTAAGCAATGATGTTCGGGTGAGCGAATCGCACCCGCAAGAAATCCGCACGAGACCACCCCCCATGTCCCTTTGGGAAGGCTTGGTCATGTTGGAATGAATCAATTGAATGGATTGATTAAGCATGATCTAGTTAGAGGCTTGAAATATGTGGTATTTAAGAAGGATAAGCTTTGTAGCTCTTGTCAAGCCAGAAAAAAAGTTGGAAACACCCATCGTAAGAAGAGCATAATGAGTACTAGCAAGGCATTTGAGTTATTGCACAAGAATTTGTTTGGGCCAACACAATACACTAGCATCGGTGGAAACAAATATGGCTTTGTGTTAGTGGATGATTATACTAGATACACATAGGTATTCTTTCTAGTGGACAAAAGTGATGTGTTTGCAATATTCAAGTCATTTGTAAAGGGCATACACAATGAGTTTGAAACAAGAATCAAGAAAGTTAGAAGTGACAATGGTAGTGAGTTCAAGAACACTACAATTGATGATTTGTGTAATGAATTTGGAATTAGAAATCAATTCTCGACCAAGTACACTCCACAATCAAATGGCCTTGTTGAGAGGAAGAATACAATACTTATTGACATGGCTTAGTGAGTACAATGTGAGTCAATCCTTTTGGGCTGAAGCAATCAACATGGCTTGCTATTGTAGCAACCGCCCTATTGTCACACATTGAAAGAGAAGACACCATATGAGCTCTAGAATGGTAGAAAGCCAAATATTGTGTACTTTTTGGTTTTTGGTTACAAATGCTACATATTGAAGAAAGATAGTAGATTGAGCAAGTTTGACAAGAAATGTGACGAAGGATTCTTGCTTGGATACTTAACCACTAGCAAAGCTTATAGAGTTTGGAATTTGGCGCTCGTCGCAGAAGGAGAGGTAGGGGAGGCATGCACATGCGCCCCCATCCAGCGTGCCTGTTGGTAGGAAGGGGAGGCCTGCGCGCTGCGCCTAAGGTGTATGCTGGACCGTTGCTCTCGACGTCCCCCTGACCCGAGCTTGCTGGCTACCGGAGTTCTCCACCATGTAGAATGTGGCCACCGACGACACTGTGTTTCAAGTGTTTCAAACATTTAAGACTTACATTTTTCAAGTGTTTCATCTGAATATTGAAATAGATCTAGATCCATTGAAACATACACTTGAAACATGCATATATATCCATTGTAACATATGCAACATCTAAAAGAAAACACTTGAAACATACGTCTGAAACACCTTAAACACTTAAAACATGTTTCAGACTCATGTTGCAAGTGTTTCATCTGTATGTTGGAAAAGTAGATCTCAATATTGCATATGTTGCTATGACTATACACATATGTTTCAAGCATATGTTTCAAGTGTTTCATCTGTTTCAGACCTATGTTGCAAATGTTTCATCTTGATGTTTCAAAAGTAGATCTAAGAGAGTACATGTTTCATCTGTCGTAGCCGCCCAACTAGGATGGGCCGCTAAAGCGAGTGATGGGCGTGGGTGTGGCATCCGGACGTGGGTTGTGGTGCGGGATAACGTGTGGGAGCTACGTCTAGACGCGCCGTCCGTTCGGACGTCCGGGCACTAGCCATTCCATCAAAGAAAACATGTGTAACAGTTTCATTACAATTACTGAAACAACACTTTTGACTACCTTTCTAATTCCTCTTAATTAAGTTGTCCTCTCTTAAAATTATCCCCAATGGAGATATAAAGAAAAATCTTGATTTTTTAGAAGATTTTTTAACTTCCAAATCACTTTCTAAGAGAAACGTATTCTGATTTATCCTGTGAAGATATATATAACAGATCGTAAGTTTTCCATCATGAGGTATGCTCCAAATAAACAAATCTCTCTCATCAATTAAATTAAATGGTTGATCTTGGCTAATAAGTCTTCCCATTCATCTATTTATCCCCACATGTTAGGATGGATGGAAAACCTTTTTGTTGGAGTTACTACAAAGATTTTTTCGTAGGCGAGCAAAAACCGGGCAAAGCGTCCGCCTCCGTCGAATGGTCTATGTTAATGTAGATTTAAGGAGGCGGTCTACTTACAACAACCGCTTGTGTGTTAATGTCTATTAACATAGCCTTTCAAAAAAAATATTAACATAGGCGGGCATCTTAAAGTATTAACGAAGGCGGCTAGTTTTTACTTGCCCGCCTCCGTTAGTCATTTTCTAGTTTTAAAATACATTTTCCTACCATTTGATTTAAATTTGAATTTGAATACTGTTTTCACAATTTAAACATAGATGATATATATTGAAAACGCAGAAAATACGCATGAAGAGAACAAACACATACATACATATACCCCATTCGTGTGTCATCATTATCGCATCACGTCCAAATTATATGTCATATATAAACATATGAAACTAAGACGAGTGGTTTCCCAATAGGGAGGCACTTATATATGAGGTCGGTGCCGACTAATTGAGTTTAAATTTGTTTTGTTCCTAAAAAATGACTTGAGGCAGTTGTTCTTTTTGTTTGTTTGTTTTTCCCCGAAAAGTTGTTCTTTTGTTGTGATAGATTGGTTTCATCACGTTTAGCAATGTGCATTAGGCTTTATAGTTGCTGTCGGTCTGGTCTTGACACTATCGTTTTAGCGTAGGCTAAGATAAATCTGTTGCAGATCCAGGTATAATTCTTTCTGGTTTTTGGAAACACTACCAAATTTACCATGAAGGGCTTGTTCGGTTAGGGGAGGATGAGTGTCACAACCTGGAGTTTTGCACAACCAAAAATACAAACTTTTTAAATTTTTTCCTACAGTGTGTGAATCATGTAGTCGCTAGGTCAAACCTAAGTCAAACCGAGGAGATACGACTAACGAATCAGAGCATTCATATAGAATTGATTATAGGAGTGTGCCGTTGCTCTTGAGTAGTTTCATGTTTTGGGTTTTGTTGGAGTTTGGAGTGCACAAATCCATAGCAAAGTCCTCTCAAAATCCCTTTTGAAACTCTCAAAGTTCCTCAAATCATACATGGGAAACCACTCCTACCCTTTTCCCAAAAAGGAATCAGGATATCCCTTTCCCTTCTCCTCTCGAAATACTCCCAGTCCCATGGAGTCCTTCTCAATCCTTTTCTTGAACTCTCTCAAATCCCCTGAGTCATAATTCATAAAGGAAAAATCATTTTCCTTCTCTCCTTGAATTATTCTAAATCCCTCTTTGAATTTGTCTCAAATCTCCTATAAATCCCCATTTCAATTCCGTAAATCAGAAATGGGAAAACATCTCCTTCTCCCTTGGGCTCAAACCCCTTGAGCTAGGCCAATAGCACCCCCCTTCCTTCACTTTCGGCCCAACCGGCCTTCTCCCCCTCTCCCTTACCCCATGGTCCACCTCCTCTCCCTCTCCTCACGCCTGGCCTAGCTCAACCCCACCTCCTCCCCTCTGGACAAACCGGCCATGAGGCCCAGCTTGAGCTCTGGCCCAAGCCATCGTATAGACCATCAGCACCGCGCCCCGCTGGCCTACCTCACGTGCGCGCATCCCACTGACCTAGTCGTGGCCCCTATAGGCATCTCCCTCTGGCCTCCATAGGCCCGTTTGCCAGCCCTCGCTGGCCCACAAGCTCAGCAAGTGGTGCCGCCCCTGCCGCTCCAAACCCTGGCAGGCACTCCCGATCACTCGCACTAGGGAGACCCAAGTCGCTGCCACAATAGCGCCCCATGCCCTGTTGTCTGCGCCCCACCTCCCGATGCTAGCCACGCATCCTAGGGTACGGATGTCGAGGCGCATCACCATCCGTGCCTGGAATCCTAGATGGACGCGCCTATAAAGCCCCAGGCACCGTCACTCCCTTCTCCACTTCCCAGCGCTCGCCGCCATCTCCTTGCCTCCTCCTTGCTTGCAACACCAGAGCCGCTCGCCACCACAACCGGCCGGCCAAGCCACCCTCGTCCCGAGCCCCGCCACTATGGCCATAGCCAGCCACCGCGCCACCCACCTCACCACAAGGCCTGCACAGCCGCACCACCATAGCTTGCCCTACGCTGTGACCACAACACCGTGCCATGACATCACGCCTCCGCCTCAAGCCCACCTCCGGCCTCCTCCTCGCCATGCCACACCACAAGCCAAGCCTCACCACGAGCTGCCCCAGACCGAGCTACATCGCCCACGCCTCATCACCACCGCCCTGGCCATGCCACGCTGCTCCGAGATGGTTCGCTCCATCTTTAGTGCCGTACTCTGCCTTCCCTAAGCCATGCCCCTCCTCTCTGTCGGCCCCTCATCAGCAGCAACCAGTAGCGGCCTCCACCTCAACCAGGGCGCCTGACTCCATCGAGCCAACATCATGCCCCTGCTTCCTCTCCATGGCGCCATGCCTCTCCTTCCACTGAGCTGAGCCCCTCGCCGAGCTGGGGCCAGGAGCACCACGACCGCATTGGGCTGCTGCCCCTCACCGAGCAGCAGAGCACTACCGCAACCAGGAGCTCCCCCTTATCATAGTATGCACTTGGCATCACCTCGCCCTCCTACACTCCATCCATGGCCAGCACCACTACCTCGCCGATGACCCGCCGGTGAGCCTCCGGCACCAATGCTCCACCCTTTCTCCTTCATGTCACCGTTCTTGTCTGATGGTCGGCCTTTGTGCCATGACCTTTCACTATCATAGGGAAGCCACCCCTGCTCACCACCACCAAGAGCTAGGAACCGGAGCTGTTGTCCACAACGCCGACCACCTCATCGGAGAACAACAGCGATGCCTTGCCGGAGCACCATCTCCTCTGCTGCTAGTGAGCTCCCAAGGGCCAAGCTCCTATCTTTCTCACTTGCCATCACTGTTTTGAAGAGACCGGCCTTCGTGCCATGTTCTTCCACCGTCGTAGGGAAGCTACAGCCCTGCTACACCACTGCATGGAGGCTGGACATTGACATCACCTCGCTGGACCCTTCCATCACCACAGGAGCTGCATCTAGCAGCAGTAGCTAGCCCTGGCCACCTCCAGCTAGCTCCTAGCCAATCGTAGCTAGCTAGCAGCAGACCATAGCTAGCCACAATAAGCCGTAACTAGTTATAGCCTGCTGGGACATGCCGCTACAGTCCTTCACCTCCAAGGTTGACCTTTTTACCCTAGCCACCACCATCCCCGGCATCGACAAAGCTCCGCCTTTCATTTTATTCACTTGTTCATACATCATTATATCATCTATACTTGTTCACGCACTTGATACACGATCATCCATCTATGTCTATGAATGCCTGTGCTGTGCCTTTGCCGCCGGTCTATCTCTTGTGCTATGGATATGTGCTACTCCGTCTGTCGTCGTCGTTGTGTTGTGGTGCTTTTGTGTGTTGTTGTGGTAGTTCAGACACCGTGCCTTTGAGCCGGTCAAGGGATTGTACTTCATTCGATCGTTTCGATCGTGGGTTCGTCTCGCCGTGGCTGTAACACCGAGCATAACTCATTCCCTTGCTTCTTAGTTGGCTTTGTAGTACTACGATCGCTAGCTCATATCCACGTCCCTAGGACATGGCCATTGTGGACTTGATGTTGATATCAACGTGGTTCTTACCCACACATTTCAAGGCCTATGTGACCTAGTCTAGTGGGATATGAATTAGGGGGACAACCTTCGTGGAACCGTCGGAAGCCAAAATGTTTAGATGAAGCTCATGGCCGTGAGTTGCCTTGCCATGACCATCGGGCTTTACCTCTTTTGCTCGCTTGTTTTTTCTAACCACCTCCTATGCTTGTACCACTTTGACCATAGTGTTCCTTTAGATCTAGCGGTGACAAATGAATCTCTACGGACCTTAGGGATAGCCTTGTGCCAATTTAGTTGCACAGTCATGGTGCCCTACGAGTGGGTTTGGATCATGGGATCGTGTCTCCTTTCTTCCAACCTTCGTCCGTTCCATGATTAGTTGGTCAAAAGAGTGTGGATTCCATTCTTCTCTCCTCTCTTGTTCTCATTCCTGGTTGATCCAGTAAGATGTGGATTGAGCCATTTGCTTGTTTGGTGTTTATTGCTCTCTTGATTCCATTCCTTTGATTCCCGTCGTTTGCTATGGCGAGTGGATCAATGGAAGGTGAATCCCGTGTCCTCCTATTTTGGTTATGTCGTGCATAAGCCCTTGTATGCTTGTACCTATTTAGACCATAGCATTTCTTTGGTTCTTGCGGTGACAACTGCACTACTAAGAACCCTAGGGATGTCTTAGTGCATCTAGTGCACCTAGGTCATGGTACCCTACAAGTAATTGGGCACCCATGTTCTCTTGTGTGTCACTCCTTTCTATGCGCCGTCTCTCTCCATTATTGCAGAACTGTCCAATTTATAAGAGCACAAGTACAATAGCAGCCCGCAAGTGGTCGCACTGTCATACTTGAGCACATATAAACCCAGTAGTCTGTCGAGTACCGCGAAGGATCTCGATTCAACCAACATACAACCAAGATCGTACATGATTCAACATACATGTCACACGTTACATAAAATTCACAAATACAGTTCACGCATCAGAGTTTGAATTAAAGTTATTACAATCCACGTTCAGGTAAGATAGTAGCGGAAGCAAATTAAAAGTTTGAAACCAACACCTGCAACATTGTTTAAATATAGTGCCAGCTCATGATCTCACTTTCACAAAAGCATAAGAGAGGGATTAATAAGAGATGCCTGCCCAAGGCTTAATCCTCGTCCACGGTGGGACAGAAGCAGTTCTTGCAATAGCCATGATAAACTATATCATCTGTAACAATGGGAATAAAACCCTGAGTACGAGAAGGTACTCAGCTAGACTTACCCGTCATAAACCAAAAATAAAGTGACTCCAAGGATTATGCAAGGCTTTATAAGTGGAGCTAGCTTAACAACATTTTGCATAAAAGCTTACTAATTCAAGTATACAGTTATAATCCGGTCATCAAGTTAACTAACATATGCCAAACATGTGTTATATCATTTAGTATCATACAGCAGTAACCATAGCCGGTATAATAATTCCATGTTCATCCGAACCATCATATTCCATAACACAGTTACTACAATGTTGGTGTGAGTCAGAGTTTTTCACTGTCCGGGAGAGATGGCGATTCGAATCAATTTCAACCAGTTAGGAATTTATTCCTAACACATACCCAGACATACCTATACCAAGGTAGTCTTAGGTCACCTTTGGTACAACTTAGGTCCAAATTTCGTGGGTTCGCCCAGCGTCGCACAATCAGGGACAACCAGCTGCCAGGATGTTCAGGCCTGGCCTGCCCTTGGGCTCACGTCTGTCTCCCTACACATCCTTACTACCATCCAGAGTGCACACTTTACAAAATGGGGCCTAGCCTGAGTTGAGCTACCCAGCTTTGCGGTCGGAACGAGTTATCTGGCTAGCTAAGTGAGAGGCATGCGGTCAACCTCGACAGAGTCACCAACAACGATATGGTCCTTAAGCGGTACAGACGGAATCACATGAGTCAACCCACAAATAGACTTCGTCCGGCCTGTAGTTAAATTACCTCATGGTTCTATTCCACGATAGCAAATATATCCAATCGTGCTTCGGTATCCACCTATATCTCACAGGTGACAGGAAATTACCCGACTTCTACCGGTCTAAGCATGGCTAAGCATACATTCGATCCTAGACCTACATAGGGTTAAAGGTGTATATATCTGGACAAGGTAGTTCTATGCATCGAGTGGTTTCAATTCAACTCTTATCACATAATGCATCAAATATAAAAGGACTCAAGTGAAGTTTTATAAAACATAGGAGACTTAGAATGCTCTAGGACTTGCCTTTGAGGAAAGAGGTTGGCCTATGATCTAGGCACTCAGGGAGTTTCTCAAGAGTTTGCTCCTCTCCTTCTAGAGCTATGGCCTAAGATGTCTCCAGCTGTTCCTCCTCTTCTTCTTCGTTGAACTCTAAAGAGTTATCCCCTTGGACGATCCTATATGCATGATCATGGAATAAGATATCGTGGATACACATATAACGACATGTATAATGCGATATGATGTGATGAATGCATCCTCATAAGTGTTCTCAACATCATTGCATTAAGGTGATAACAAGTTACATTTTCTCTTACTGAGTAGGTGTATATCTCTTCTCTAGTAACTTAAACAAACACGTATGTAAATCATTTTTTGGACTGCAAGACAGTATCCACTTGTTTTGATCATAACTGGAGTTATACACATCAAAATAATATGGTTGTTGACTTTCTGGAAATCTTATGAAATTGCCTAGAACTTTCTTTTAATCATATTAATGTGATTCAGCAGTTATCTAAGTCAAACAATTCAATCTTTCAGATCTGCTCAGAGAGCAAGCATTTCTGGCAGTAGACTTCTAATAGCTATAATTATTAAACCATAAGACCTATGACTGAACATTTAACACAAGGTAGATAAGTAAGTTATCTACAACTTTATTATTAACAAGTTTTACAGAAAGGATCATTATCATTATGGAATCGTCACCACAACAGAAACTACACATGCAGTGATCTTGTTGAATTATAAAGAAATAATTAACTAGTTGCCTATAAACAAATACTTCTAAACCTCACTAACTGTATCAATAGATTATATGCATCACACACACCACATAAAACATCATAGTTATGCCTAACTAATTTATTTATATTCATTTATTAATTTCCTTAGATAATAAGGTGATTTAAAGGATAAATATTTTCATTGCTCAATAAATTCTAAGAAAATTACAATAGCCTACATATGACCCTAGTAGTCTACTATATAAATTTCATGCCATTTGGATAAGTATAGTCATCTCTACAAAAATGACAAGTTACATATGCTTATTCTAGCAAAAATTGTTTAGCATAGTGAAAAGTGTCAAGCAATAGATTTAATAGTTTTCTTACTTTCCTCCTAGCATGAGAATATTGTATAAAAATTTGTAAGATCATATATTATGTATTCTTATCCCAATTAATATCACTAGAAACTAGTAATTAATTAAGATTAAATAGGAAGACCATATTTTAATTATACTTACTATAGGTTTAATATTTTTTCTAGCTAGATCATGTCAATACAAGACTAGCAAAATTGGAATCACATTTTTATCACTTTTCTAGCTCAAGTTATGCATTTTACAAGATATACACACATTTAACAGCACTCAAATTACTCAATTTAACTCTCCCAGAAAAATACCCTAAGCAGTAGATCTCATATTTTTATAAAATAGTACACTTGAAGATGAATCCAACAAAATTTGGTTCACCCCATTTGGATACTCCTAGCTCTAGATATGAATTTTTGAAGTTTGTATTCAAATCTATGAAATTAATTCAAAAACCAACTAAACCCTAAATGCTATGTACACCCGGTCTACTACACTCACGGTGGCTAACACGCAGGTCCTGCAGTCAACCCGGCCCTACTCGTCAGTGGAACCAGAGCAGAGCACTGGCTTTGACCGGCGAGAACTCGTCGTCTGCGAGGTCATCGACGAGGAGGTCACCACCGTTGTGTTCCCCACACCCTTGCGCACCCATTGGTACCCTTGGATGGCTCGGCGGATCACCGGAGTTAGCTCGCTGACGAGCATGGTGGCTCGGCGGTGGCACGCTGCGGTGAGCCCATCGTCTCCGGCGACTGTGAGCCTATGCGAGAACTGCTATGGCACCTAGGAACCCTAGAGAAGCTCTACGTCGTGGATTTGGCCAAGGTGGAGCAGCGGCGAAGCTTGGCCGCATGCATGGTAGCACAACGGCGCGAGCGCAATGGCAGCACAGCGGCATTCTGCTCTGATGAGGCCAACATTGGCCCTAGGCTCTTGCCTTGAGTTAGACCTAGCTCTAACCTAACCCTAACGAGAGGAACGCGTGAGCGAGATGGCTCGGTGGAGCACGGCCACGGCGAGCGCAAGCTCGGCGGCGCTCCGGTGATGGCTGCGGCAACGGCGATGCAAACTACGACCTCACCTGAGCTCGGATGGCGGCAAGGGTGAGTCGGCTAGGTGGAGCAAGGTGCGGCGGAGCTATGGGTGTGAGGAATAGAACAATGGCGTGGCAGCAGTGGCGCCCGAGCTCGGCGGCGACGATGGTGGCACTGCGGTTTTGCTCGGGCGCAGCGAGAGCAAAAGCCAAAGCGAGGCGAGGTAGAGAGAATGAGCGCGAGCAAGAGGGCGAGGGAGACATGGAGTCTACTTTTGCTCGCTCTGGCCTGACCGGTGGGGCCGACCCCGGTGAACAGCCTCCACGTGGCGGCCGCGGCCCGACACCGGTCAGCCACGACGCGCGCGCGGGGCGCCGATCCACCCTGAACCTTACTGACAGCGCCTCTTTAAGCGATTAGTACTCCTAATTCGTGGTGATTTAGCAAAAACTTTGTTAATAGAAATTGTAGAGCTATGTGAGTACTACAACTTTGCTTTAATGATCATGGTCTAATTCGAACTAGTTTTCAAACTATATTTTTCCAAAGTGGGCTACATTGAAACTAAAATTCAGTTAAAGACAACAAAATTTCAAGTTTTGAAAATAGCATTTTATTGATACTTGTGAGCTCTATTTGATCATGTTAGACACTGATTCAGTTCATGACCCTTAAATAAAGTTTGTTACCCTTGATGTGAACTACAACTTTTATTTAGCTCACACAGCCATGCAAACACTCTAAGCTACTGTTCAACTTTAGTCAAACTAGTATCATGAAAATGGCATTTCGAATGAAACCAACACTTAAAAGAAATTTTGGTCTATGTCATGAATATAAACATTGTTCCAAATATCATTCTAGATGTGTCTAAGGTATTTTGGTGACCTCACAACCATCTCATGCATTGGTCACATATGACTACTAGCATAATTAAGTATATGAGCAACATCCCTTGTGATAAAGAGAAGGTAAATGAAATGAAACTTCATATGCTCATGCTCATGAATGAATGGATGATGCTTGTGCTCATGAAATGCAAGTGTCAAATGCAATGCTTAACACTAGGGTGTTACAGCCATGGCGTGTGGATTGGAAGAAGTAGACCACCTCCCTTCTCTTCTCTCCCCTGTTCCACCCTCTCTTCGGTTCTCATCAATTACAATGCGTATGGATTGAGAGAGATCAGGACTGCTTCCTTTTCCCCTTAGCCCACTCTATTCGATCCCATCCTTAACAATGATGATCGGATCAAAGACTAGGCTATCAGCTTTAGTTGGTGAGGTTAGCGTCTATGTCGTGTTCTCGGAACCATGCGAGTCGACCCGATCGACCATTAGAGTGCCATCTCTACCGAGGATGAGACATGGATGTGCCTAGCTGATTTTCTCCCTCACCCCTTTTTAGCCTGAGGAAAACAGACTCGCTTCATGAGGGCTAGCCTAGTTTTTCTGTGGTGTTTGATTAAGTTGAGCTAGGGTCTAGGCCATTATTCGTGAAGCTGTATAGGTCGACATGATCGGCCCAGGAAGTACTTGCTAGGATATGACTCGAGCCCAAGGCTCAAACTTCCCCCGCAAGGGCTAAGTCCTTTTTCTTTAGTGTTCTTTTGGTGTTTATTCGCTCTTCCCGTGCTTTGTTACCTCTTTATTTGCGGTCTTTCTTGGTTAGTGGTTGATTGCTCCCTTGTTTTGTTTGTCGTACGAGTGAGGTAATTGCATCGGGGGTGACGATGTTCAAACCAGAATCCATTGGAGGGAGGAAAAGCAGACAACAACAGGACTTGGAGGGGAACGACTACGGTTACACTAAGGATCTTCGAGAAAATCAATCAACAGGTGCCACGTCCCACCCAACCTCGTAGAATCCTATTAGGCATGCAATAATGTAGTTGTTAGTGCTTTACTTTCATGCAAACGAACAATGATAGGATGCATGGTAGAATTGCTTGAAGCCAATACCTTGACGCAACCTATTTTATAAATTGAAAACATATTTAAAGCTTTTTCAAAATCTCTTTTGAAGGTTTGATCTAATTTGACAAAAAAATCAAAAGCTTTTAATTTAAGTTTCAAAAACCAAAAAGGGGTACAACCTATTTCAAACATCTTTGTGTTGATTTCAAAATCCTAAGGTTGTAACCTTCTTCCTTGCAAAACAAAGGATTTAAAACTGTGTTTAAAAAAAGAGAGGCTTCCAAAATTGTTTATAAAGTCTTTTTCCTCGTCTTTTCTAAAAACTCTCCTCTCCCTTTAAGCTTGGGATATCGAGTTGTTGCTGGTGACTTATTGGTAGTGTGTTGTGATCATAACCCACGGTGCCACGACGAAACTTGGGGCCCCATGTGTGATGCATCCACATGGCTTGCTACCGATCGTACGCAGGTATCGAGGTACGTGACTATGACTGCTCTATGTGGTACCCGCATACCACCGTAATCCTAAGCTTAGTTTTTCAAAATCCTACTTCAAAAACAACCGCTTGAAAAGAGTTTTATTTAAAACAAAAGATGTTTTGGATTTCAAAAATCCCCATTCATATACCCTATCTTGTTTTAACAAAGGGGCTTCAAAATCCAAAACCCTGCCAAAACAAACCCTTGTTTGAAGTAAAAACAACTTTCAAAAGAAAAAGTGGGATTTTGAAAAAGTTTTCTTTCCTCAACTTCTTCACCATAAAAACTCTAGGCCTCTTTCAAATGTTTTGAAAACCTTGCTCCTATTCTAAAAAGCCATGCGAAAAGATACTTCAAACCCTTTTGCTTACGTTCTTGAAAACTTTGAGAAAAGCGGTTTTCTTCAAATAGCATTTTCCAAAAACGGATTTATGAAAACCTGTTCCCAAAGCATCTTCAAAATGCTTTGTAAATTTGCAAAAAAGTTTTTGGTTTTCCAAAAAATTCAAAAAAAAGTGTCTTAAAAAGGGATTTTGTTTTCAAAGAAAAACTATTTCAAGTTGCTTCCCAATCTCGCAAAAAGAAAAAGGGATTTCATTTCAAAAAGAAAATTACTTCCAAATTTGCCTTTTGATCCAAAAACCGTTGTTTAAAGAAAAATAGTTTTCCCAAATGACTTTTGAACTCGCTTTACAAATTTTTGTTGTGTGAAAATGTTTTCAGTTGGTATTTAAACCTGTTTCCCAAAAACGTCTGTTTACAAACAAAAAAAATGATGATTTCAAAAGGAAATTTGAAACTTGGTTTGTGAAAATTTCAAAAAGCTCTTTTGAGAAACGACCCCTCTTCAAAAACCACTATGATCAAGCAAAGTGCCTTCGCCATTTTTATCAAAATACCTCTCTCCATTCGAAAGGTTTTATGCAACCTGTTTTCCCAAAAAGCCCTTCTTTCAAAACCTTTCTTTAAAACGCTCCTTTGCAAAAACCGGATGCACTAATGCATGTTGAACATCCGGTAATAGTCATCAAGCCGCCGGGCAACCCATCTGTGTCGCGCCCTGTTGGCCTACCTCTTGCGCGCATAGCCCGCTGACCCAGCCGCTCCCTTCTCCACTTCCCAGCGCCCACCGCCATCTCCTTCCCTCCTCGCCCGCAACACGAGAGTCGCTCGCCACTGTGACCGGTCGGCTAAGCCACCCTCGTCCTAAGCCCCATCGCCATGGCCACAGCCGGCCACCGCACCACCCACCTCACCACTAGGCCTACGCAGCAACACCGCCGCAGCTCACCCTACGCTATGACCATGACGTCGTGCCACAACGTCGCGCCTCCGCCTCAAGCCCGTCGCCGGCCTCCTCCTCACCGTGCCGTGCCACAAGCCAAGAATCACTGGGCGCAGCCGCTCACCACCATGAGCTGCCCCAGATCGAGCTGCGTCGCCCATGCCTCATCACCGCCGTCCTTGCCACGCCACGCTACTCTGAGCCGGTCCGCTCTATCTTTAGCGCCGTGCTCTGCCTTCCCCAAGCCACACCCCTTCTCGCCGTCGGCCCCTCGTTAGTGGCACCCAGCAGTGGCCTCCACCTCAACCACGACACCTGACTCCATCGAGCCAACATCGTGAACCTTCTTCCTCTCCGCGACGCCGTGCCTCTCCTTCTGCTGAGCCGATCCCCTCACTAAGCTGGGGCTAGGAGCACCGTGACCGCATCGGGCTGCTGCCCCTCACCGAGCAGCAGAGCACGACAACAACCAGGAGCTCCCCCTTGGCACCTGTACGGACTTGGCATCACCTCGCCCTCCTCCACTCCATCCATGGCCAGCCACTACCTCACCGACAACCCGTCGGTGAGCCTCCAGCACCAATTCTCCACCCTTTCTCCTTCATGTCACCGTTCTTGTCTGACGGTCGTCCCTTCTGACGTGACCTTTCACCATCGCAAGGAAGCCACCCCTACTCACCACCGCCAAGAGCCGGGAACCAAAGCTACTGACCACGGCGCGGACCACCTCGCCAGAGAACAGCAGCGTCGCCTCAGCAGAGCACCATCTCCTTTGCCGTTGGTGAGCTCCCAAGGGCCAAGCTCCTATCTTTCTCCCTTGCCATCACTATATTTCTGAGACCGGCCTTCATGCCGTGTTCTTCCCTCGTCGTAGGGAAGCTACAGCCCTGCTGCACCACTGGTTGGAGGCTAGATGTCGACGTCACCTCGTCGGACCCCTCTATCACCACCGGAGCCACGTCTAGCAGCAGCAGCCAGCCCTAGCCACCTCTAGCTAGCTCCCAGCTAGCCGTAGCTAGGTAGCAGCAGGCCATAGCTAGCCACACCAAGCCACAACTAGCTATAGCTCGCTAGGATGCGCCATTGTAGCCCTTCACCTCCAAGGTCGATCTTTTTACCCTAGCCGACGCCATCCCCGAGATCGGCAAATCTCCGCCTTTCATTTTATTCATTTGTTCATACATCATTATATCATCTACCATCTATACTTGTTCAAGCATTTGATACATGATCATCCATCAATGTCTATGAATGCCTATGCTGTGCCTTCGCCACCGGTCTATCTCTTGTGCTATGGATATGTGCTACTCCGTCTGTCGTCATTGTTGTTTTGTGGTTCTTTTGTGTGTTGTTGTGGTCGTCTGGGGACCGTGCCTTCGAGCCGGTCGAGGGAATGTACTTTGTTCGATCATTTCGGTCATGGGTTCATCTCGCCATAGCCGTAACACCGAGCATAACTCATTCCCTTGCTTCTTAGTTGGCTTTGTAGTACTACGATCGCTAGCTCCTATCCACGTCCCTAGGATATGGCCATTGTGGACTTGATGTCGATATCGACGTGGTTCTTACCCGCACATTTCAAGGCCTATGTGACCTAGTCTAGTGGGATATGAATTAGGGGGACAACCTTCATGGAACCGTCGGAAGCCAACCTGTTTAGATGAAGCTCATGGCCGCGAGTTGCCTCGCCATGACCATCGGGCTTTACCTCTTTTGCTCGCTTGTTTATCCTAGCCACCTCGTATGCTTATACCACTTTGACCATAGCATTCCTTTGGATCTAGCGGTGACAAACGCATCGCTATGGACCTTAGGGATAGCCTTGTGCCGATTTAGTTGCACGGTCGTGGTGCCCTACGAGTGGGTTTGGATCATGGGATCGTGTCTCCTTTCTTCCAACTTTCATCCGTTCCATGATGAGTTGGTCGAAAGAGTGTGGATTCCATTCTTCTCTCCTCTCTTGTTCTCAATCCTCGTCGATCTAGTAAGATGTGGATTGAGCCCTTCGCTTGTTTGGTGTTTACTGCTCTCTTGATTCCATTCCTTCGATTCCTGTCGTTTGCTACGACGAGTGGATCAAAGGAAGGTGAATCCCGCATCCTCCTTTTTTGGTTATGTCATGCTTAAGCCCTTGTATGCTTGTACCTATTTAGACCATAGCATTTCTTTAGTTCTTTCTGTGACAACTGCAGTGCTAAGAACCCTAGGGATGTCTTAGTGCATCTAGTACACCTAGGTCGTGGTACCCTACAAGTAGTTGGGCATTCGTGTTCTCTTGTGTGTTGCTCCTTTCGATGCCCCGTCTCTTGCCATGGCATGTAGATTGGAAGAAGTAGACCACCTCCCTTCTCTTCTCTCTCTCGTTCCACCCTCTCTCCAGTTCTCGTCAATTACAATGGCATACGGATTGAGAGAGATCAGGATTACTTCCTTTTCCCCTTAGCCCGCTCTATTCGATCCTGTCCTTAATAATGATGATCGGATTAAAGACCAGGCTATCACTTTTAGTTGGCGAGGTTAGCATCTATGTCATGTTCTCAGAACCATACGAGTTGACCCGATCGACCATTAGAGTGCCATCTCTACCGAGGATGAGACATGGATGTGCCTAGCCGATTTTCTCTCTCGCCCCTTTTTAGCCTGAGGAAAATGAACTCGCTTTGTGAGGGCTAGCCTAGTTTTTTTGTGGTGTTTGCTTAAGTCAAGCTAGGGTCTAGGCCATTATTCGTGAAGCCATATAGGTGGACACGATTGGCCCAGGAAGTACTTGCTAGGTTGTGACTCGAACCTGTACTTAACAGACAACCACTTCTGTTTCTCTCTAGCCCAAGGCTCGGACTTCCCCCGTGAGGGCTAAGTCCTTTTCCTTTAGTGTTCTTTTGGTGTTTATTCGCTCTTCCTGTGCTTTGTTGCCTCTTTATTTATAGTTTTTCTTAGTTAGTTGTTGATGGCTCCCTTGTTTTGTTTGTCATACGAGCGAGGTAATTGTATCGGGGATGATGATGTTCAAACCGGAATCCATTGGAGGGGGGAGACGCAGACGACAATAGGAATTGGAGGGGAATGGCTATGGTTACATTGAAGATCTTGGAGATAGTCAATCAACAGGTGCCACGTCCCACCCAACCTCATAGAATCCTATTAGGCATGCAATAATGTAACTGCTAGTGCTTTACTTTCATGCAAACGAACAGTGATAGGATGCATGGTAGAATTGCTTGAAGCCAATACCTTGACGCAACCTTTACCCCTGCACACCCGCTGTTAGGCTAGACGCTCGTTTACTACTTACTGCTTACTTCTACTACGCATTACATCTGTGATGTGATGATTGGTGAAGGATTGTTTGTGAGTGGCTAAGGCAAATGGTGCTGCTAAAACTAGTGATAATTTGGGGAGATCATGGCGTGTGTCTTGGGTGTGTGGTGAGGGTTGAGTCGATCGGATAGGATTCTACGACGAGTCTTTGGACGAGTCTTGCCAGGTGGATGCGACCTGGGCATTCCCTACGAGATGTACCTTTGGCGGGTACTTGTGTGAGGAGTATATTCCGAGGAGGAGACTCTTCGGAATGGAGGTGTCGTCGAGGCATGGGGTGTTGGTTATCCCCTTTGAGATGATATCCTGTCTGGTTCCCCTAAGGACTGGTATGTCGAGAGAACCGGATCATAGGACCCTACGTACACACCACTCGCTCCTGAATGGGTGGGGGACGCTTACCTAACCAACTAGGATGGTGCCATTACTGCTAGGTTGGAAGTGGATAATGTCGAGAGGTACGGACGTATGGCCCACACCCTCCTAAGACAGCGTAGTGACCTCTGGGGACCGGTACTACGTCTCACAGTCTCAGCATGCCGGTGGACTCCGGGGTGGCCCGGAGCTGAGTGGTAGGGTGTCACCATAACGGTTGGGAGGCAGTCGGTATCAGCCTAGGTAGGGCACCGCCGATGATGGTGATCTTGTGGTTACAGGTGTACACGCTCTGTAGAGTTGATCGATCTATACGTATAGCCGAGTCCTCGGATATGGACATTCCTATGACCTACGCTTCTCTTGATTAGTGAGAGGAGTCATTTCTTCTTCTTCCCCCTAGGTTTGGTGTTGATTTCCGGCTTTGGCCGTTGAGGCAAGGCACAAGAGGGAGTCGGCCTTGTCGCCTAGAGAGTGAGATTGTGGTGAGATGTGTGTGATGAGATGGGTGAACGTGTGTGGATGAGATGGGTTAAAACTTGATGAGCTATTATAAAATATTGATGAACTTACATAGGAAAACTACAGCCATGAATAGGTCTTTTGTTCTACCCTTGCATTCCACTTTCCACAAAGCAAACGCAAAGCATAGGGTGGGAGCTAGTGGCCAGTACAAATCGTACTGAAAGATTTTTGGCAGGTTTTGGATGTAATCTACGACGACAGTGTAGATTAGGAGGATTAGATGGTCTCGTTCTCACGCTCAAGTTTGGTTGAGGAGATGAAGTTTACGTCCACTGATGCTCTATGCTTATTCTCATGATTGCCCGTGAAGGAGGAGCCTTCACCTGCTGAGACGCTACATCTACTCTGATATTGTTCTGTATGCATCTTCGCTAGTATATGTTGTACTTAGGCGTGTTACCAAGTGTCGTAATACCTTGTAAACTTGTAATTCCGCAATGTATGAACTGTGCTATTAACTGAATAATGATAATGTGACAACTTGGTCTTCCTGTACTATCACATGGTGATGTAATTTGTGGATTTCCCTTCGAGTAAATCGTGGATCGTTTCAACGAGACTAGGAATTTTTTCAGCTAATCAAACCTTGTATAAATTAACTAGCAATTCCTGCGGGAATTTTTTCCGAAGCCATTCCTCGTGGAACGAACGGGACTGAAAGGAGCTGATATGAAGATAGGAATTTCCAGGAAAGTGTCTTTGAGAGACTATGACTGATGTGAGAATTGAGAAATCTTTTTCATTTCGGTGACGACGGAGCCGCTTGCTGACTGCCACTGACGGGCTCTCTCACCTGACTAGTCTGCGTACGTAAGCAACGACGTCACGCGTTCACCCTCCCGTTGACCAAACACCGATCCACTTCTAGGCTTCTAGCACCTTCTTCTTTCTCTCTTCTCCCCCGAACAGCAGCAGCTCCAGCGCCAGCGCCAACGTCGTCTCTGATCTCTCCTCTCTTCTCTCGCTAGTGTATAAGTAGCAGCTGCCAGCAGGCTGAAGCTGCACACATCCATCCATTTCTAGCTGCCGATCATCCTATCTTGATCCTGCATCATTGTTGGATACTTGGATCTCGCGCGCGCATACAAGGAGCTAGAGCTAGCTGCTAGTCGTAGCACTCGCGAGAGCAGAGCGGAGCTGAGGAAGCCATGGCTACGCCGGCGGTGAAGTTGTACGGGTGGGCTATCTCGCCGGTCGTTTCGCGCGCTTTGCTGGCCCTGGAGGAGGCCGGCATCGACTACGAGCTCGTCCCCATGAACCGTCAGGCCGGCGACCAGCACCGCCCGGAGCACCTCGCTAGGAACGTGCGTACCTCACTCCCTCGATCCACTATGAACTTGATGGTTTCGCATTCACTCCACTCATCGGCCATCGCTGGTTTCGCCGACTGACACACACACACGCTCCATCCTGTGCTTGCTGCAGCCTTTCGGGAAGGTGCCGGTGCTCGAGGACGGCGACCTCACGCTCTTCGGTAAGTTCATCAGCAATTAGCCATGTCATATCTGCTCCTTCCTTTCAAATTATAATTCACGGTTTTGTCCTAATTTTCCTAAGTCAAAACCTTTCACCTTCATAACTAAGTTTATAAAAGATACGTCAAACACCTACGTGGTCACATTAGTTTTATTAAAACTTTCATTAATACTCCCTGTGTTTCAATTATAAGTCGCTTTGACTTTTTGGGTACATAGAATTTATTATGTATTTAGATATACATTATATCTGGATGCATAGCAAAATGAATATACCGAAAAGATCAAAAATAACTTATAATTTGGAACGGAGGGAGTATATTTTAATAGTGTATTTATTTTTTGAAAATATAGGAGAAGATATTAAGTCAAAGTGAATCAAAATTTACAAGGAGGGTGTAGCATTTTGTTGGGTTCCATAAGCGTGTGACATGATATTTTCAAAGAATCCCGGGCGATCGCGAGGCATGTCCTGCGGAAGCACAAGCCAGAGCTGCTGGGCTCCGGCAGCCTAGAGCAGGCGGCGATGGTGGACGTGTGGCTGGAGGTGGAGGCCCACCAACTGAGCCCGGCGGCGATCGCCATCGTGGTGGAGTGCATCTTCGCGTCGTTCCTCGGCCGCGAGCGCAATCAGGCGGCTGTCGATGAGAACGTGGAGAAGCTGAAAAAGGTGCTAGAGGTGTACGAGGCGCGGCTGAGCCAGAGTAGGTACCTCGCCGGCGACTTCCTTAGCCTTGCGGACCTTAGCCACTTCACCATCATGCACTACTTCATGGACACCGAGTATGCCACGCTGGTCGAGGCATTACCGCACGTCAGCGCCTGGTGGCAGGGCCTTGCCGCGCTCCCAGCGGCGAAGAAGGTCTCGGAGTTCATGTCGGTCGGCGCGGCTGAGGCGTCCAAGAAACAGGAGTGATGATGAAAAGTGATGTGTGTTGTGTTTAATTACTTTCTCATGTGTACGTGGTACCTCTATAGTTTGTGTATTTGTCTTTTGCTGGTTCCTCCAATGAGTAATAGTTATTTGAAATTTATTGTATTTCATCACATTTAGCAAAAATATTTCATTGGATTTTCATATCGCTGTGTAACAGATGTCGTCATCGAATTAGACAGATGGCCGCTACTACACACGGCCATTTTTTTTTTTGTCTAGATGTGGTTTTCGCGAGAGCCTCTAACCAACCAACTCTAGAAATCATTTGTCTTTATTTATCTAAAAAATAAGTCACCTGCCAACTACACCTGGAAATCAATTTATAAAGAGTCCTGACTCATTACTAGAAATTATCTCTTCTCTCTACACTGAAAAGCTTCCACGGGAATCGTCCACTGTAGAACCAAACTCCGGTAAAAAAAAATCTCTGTTAAAAAAAAGGATTGGACCGGGTAAAACGATTGGACTCTAGAAAGAAAATATATGTCAGAACAAAATCCAGATCGGGTAAAACAATCGGCGGACTCTGGAAAGAAAATCTACGCCAGAACAAAATCCGGATCATACTCTGGGAAGTAAACTCCTAATAGGATCGGACTCTAGGAATTACTCATCCAGATCGTAATCACTCGATTGAAAAAAAAATTCAACCGACAGAAGTTGTTTTGTTCCTAAAAAGACTTGAGGAAGTTGTTCTTTTGTTTTTTTTCTTCTGTTTTTTCCCGAAAAGTTGTTCTTTTGTTGTATTAGATTAGTTTAATCACGTTTACCATCGTGCACTAGGCTTCATAAGTTGCTGTCAGTCTGGCCTTGACACTATCGTTTCAGCATAGGCTAAGATAAATCAGTTGCAGATCCTGGTAGTTTTCTAGTTTTTGGATGTTCCTAACTTTACTGTGATAGGAGCTGATATGAATGAAGACAGGAATTTCCAGGAAAGTGTCTCTGCTGACTGATGTCAGAAATTATTAATTTGATTTCGGCGACGGAGCCGTTAACTTTGCCTTCCACTGCCAGACGGGCTCGCACTTGACTAGTCTGCGGCTCTGCGTACGTAAGCGATGACGTCACGCGTTCACCCTTCCCGTCGAGCAAATACGACTTCACTTCTTCCAAACCTTCTTCTTCCTCTCCCCCAAGCAGCAGCGCCAGAGCCAGCGTCATCTCTGATCTCTCATCAAGTCTCCCGCTCCTGTATAAGTATCAAGTAGCAGCCTGCAGCAGGCAGCAGAAGCTGCATACATACATCCATCCATCCATTTCTAGCTGCTGATCTTTGATATGTCCTGCATCTTCGGATCTTGCGCGTAGATTACGCAAGGAACTAAGGAAGCACTCGCTGAGCTAGGAAGCCATGGCTACGCCGGCGGTGAAGGTGTACGGGTGGGCTTTCTCGCCGTTCGTGTCGCGGGCTCTGCTGGCCCTCGAGGAGGCCGGCGTCCACTACGAGCTCGTCCCCATGAGCCGCCAAGCCGGCGACCACCGCCTCCCGGAGCACCTCGCCAGGAACGTACGTACCTCGCTCCCTCGATCGACCCACCATGAGTTTGTTGGTTTCACTTCCACTCCGCTCATCGGCCATCGCTCGCTTCGCCGACTGACACGCCGCTCCTGTGCTTAATTGCTGCAGCCTTTCGGGAAGGTGCCGGTGCTTGAGGACGGCGACCTCACCATCTTCGGTAAGTTCTTCATCATCCATCGGGCGCGTTATATCTACTCCTTATTCTTTCCAAATTGTACTCCCTCGGTCAAAAAAAATCTCTTAAAATAGATTTATTATAAAAATATATTTCATGATTAATCTAGTAATATTTATATAATAAATATTAATTATTTATATATTTAGTGAAATTTCAGATTATTTAACTCTTTTTTCAAGATTATTTAAATCTTTAAGATGTGTGATTTACATTTTTTTTAGACGGATGGTGTAATTCACAGTTTTATCCTAAGTCAAAATTTTCAACTTTAAGTTTATTAAAAAATATACCAACACCTGCATGGTCACAATAATTTTATTAATTTTTCATCAGTATTTTAATAATACACTTATTTTTGAACCTATATGAGCAGATGTTAAATTAAAAGTGAACTACATTTTAAAATCGAAGGGTTAATATTTTGCTTTGATTCTACGAGTTCTAAAACGTGTGATATGTACTATTTTTCAGAATCCCGTGCGATCGCGAGGCACGTTCTGCGCAAGCACAAGCCGGAGCTCTTGGGCACCGGCAGCCTGGAGCAGGCGGCGATGGTGGACGTGTGGCTGGAGGTGGAGGCCCACCAGCTGCACCCGGCAGCGATCGCCATCGTGGTGTACTGCATCTTCGCGTCGTACCTTGGCCGCGAACGCAACCAAGCTGTCGTCGACGAGAACGTGGAGAAGCTGAAGAAGGTGTTGGAGGTATACGAGGCGCGGCTAAGCCAGAGCAAGTACCTCGCCGGCGATTTCCTTAGCCTCGCCGACCTCAGCCACTTCACCATCATGCACTACTTCATGGCTACCGAGTATGCCACGCTGGTCGAGGCATTGCCGCACGTCAACGCCTGGTGGGAGGGCCTTGCCGCGCGCCCAGCGGCGAAGAAGGTCGCGGAGTTCATGCCGGTCGACGCGCCCGGGTCACCCAAGAAACAGGAGTGATGATGAAAAGTGATGTGTGTTGTGCTTAATTACTTTCCCATGTGTACGTGGTCCCGCTATAGTTTGTGTATTTGTCTTTTGCTGCTTCCTCCACAGAATAATAGTTATTTGGAAATTTAATGTATTTCATCACATTTAGCAAAAATATTTCATTGGAATTTCATATCGCTGTGTTACAGATGTCGTCATCGAATTAGACAGACGGCCGCTACTACACACGGTCATTTTTTTTTTGTCTAGATGTGGATTTCGACGCGATAGCCTCTAACCAACCAACTCTAGAAATCATCTGTCTTTATTTATATAAAAAATAAGTCACCTGCCAACTACACCTGGAAATCAATTTATAAAGAGACCTGACTCATTATTAGAAATTATCTCTTCTCTCTACACCTAAAAGCATCCACAGGAATCGTCCACCGCAGAACCAAACTCCGATAAAAAAAAATTCTCCGTTAAAAAACTGATCGGACCGGGTAAACGATCGGACTCTGAAAAGAAAATCAACGCTAGAACAAAATCCGGATCATACTCTACGAAGTACGCTCCTCAAAAGGATCGGGCTCTAGGAATTACTCATCCGGATAGTAATTACTCGATTGAAAAAAAAATCAACCGGCACAAGTTGTTTTGTTCCTAAAAAATGACTTGAGGAAGTTGTTCTTTTGTTTTTTTTTTCTGTTTTTTTCCCACGAAAAGTTGTTCTTTTGTTGTGTTATTAGATTGGTTTAATCACGTTTAGCAATGTGAACTAGGCTTCATAAGTTGCTGTTAGTCTGGCCTTGACACTATCGTTTCAGCATAGGCTAAGATAAATCAGTTGCAGATCCTGGTAGTTTTCTACTTTTTGGATGTTTCTAACTTACTGTGATAGGAGCTGATACGAATGAAGATATAGGAATTTCCAGGAAAGTGTGAGAAATCATTTTCCTTTCGGCGACGGAGCCGTTTGCCTTCCACTGCCAGTGACGGGCTCGCACCTGACTAGTCTGCGACTCTGCGTACGTAAGCGACGACGTCACGCGTTCACCCTTCCCGTCGAGCAAATACGAATTCACTTCTTCCAAACCTTCTTCTTCCTCTCCCCCAAGCAGCGGCGCCAGAGCCAGCGTCCTCTCTGATCTCTCCTCTCCTCTCCCGCTGCTGTATAAGTAGCAGCCTGCAGCAGGCAGCAGAAGCTGCACACATCCATCCATTTCTAGCTGCTGATCTTTGATATATCCTGCATCGTCGGATCGATCTTGCGCGTAGATTACACAAGGAAGCACTCGCTGAGCTAGGAAAAGCCATGGCTACGCCGGCGGTGAAGGTGTACGGGTGGGCTATCTCGCCGTTCGTGTCGAGGGCTCTGCTGGCGCTCGAGGAGGCCGGCGTCGACTACCAGCTCGTCCCCATGAGCCGCCAGGCCGGCGACCACCACCGCCCGGAGCACCTCGCCAGGAATGTACGTGCCTCCCTCCCTCGACCCACCATGAATTTGCTTGTTGGTTTCACTTTCACTCCGCTCATCGGCCCCGACTGACACGCCGCTCCTGTGCTTAATTGCTGCAGCCTTTCAGGAAGGTGCCGGTGCTCGAGGACGGCGACCTCACGCTCTTCGGTAAGTTCATCATCAACCATCGGGCGTGTCATATCTGCTCCTTATTCTTTCCAGATTATACTCCCTCGGTCAAAAAAAAAAGAAATCTTTTTAAATAGATTTATTTGGAAATATATTTTAATATTTACATAATAAATATTGTTTTTTATATATTTAGTTAAATTTAAGATTATTTAACTTTTTTTAAGATTATTTAAATCTTTACGATGTGAGATTTACATTTTTTTATACGGATGGAGTAATTCACAGTTTTATCCTAAGTCAACTTTTTTAACTTTAAGTAAGTTTATAAAAAATATGCCAACACCCACATGGTCACATTAGTTTATTAATATTTTCAACAATATTTTAATAATACACTTATTTTTGAACATATAAGAGTAGATGTTAAATTTAAAGTGAAATACAGTTTAGAACGAAGCGGAGGTAGTATTTTGCTTTGATTCTACGAGTTCTAAAACGTGTGGTATGTATTATTTTTCAGAATCCCGTGCGATCGCGAGGCACGTTCTGCGCAAGCACAAGCCAGAGCTCTTGGGCACCGGCAGCCCGGAGCAGGCGACCATGGTAGACATATGGCTTGAAGTGGAGGCCCGTTGGTGCTGGAGTGCATCGTCGCGCCGTTCTACGGTCGCGAGCGCAACCAGGCGATCGTCGACGAGAATGTGGAGAAGCTCAAGAAGGTGCTCGTGGTGTACGAGGCGCGGCTGAGCCAAAGCAAGTACCTCGCCGGCGACTTCCTTAGCCTTGCCGAGCTCAGCCACTTCACCATGATGCACTACCTTATGGCCACCGAGTACGCCACGCTGGTCGAGGCATTGCCGCACGTCAGCGCCTGGTGGGAGGGCCTTGCCACGCGCCCAGCAGCGAAGAAGGTCGCGGAGTTCATGCCGGTCGGCACCAGAGCACCTAAGAAACAGGAGTGATAATGAGAAGTGACGTGTGTTGTGCTTAATTACTTTCTCATGTGCACGTGGTGCCTCTGTAGTTTGTCTATTTGTCTTTTGCTGCCTCCTCCACCGCACACGTGGCCGTGTTGACCCCGGCTAAAGGTGCGTGGGCGTCTGCTTCTGCGTACGTTCGGTGCTGGCCCGCTCTGGCATTCTGCATGCGCGCATACACTTTGACCAGGGAATGCTCGGCTATTTGGGCACTGATCACCCAATGCATGCACGTCTGACTATTAGAGCTGGCCCACATGACAGAGATAGACAGTGCTGGACGGGTGCATGCAGCGCGTGCGTGCCCACGAGTCATAGCGTGTGGGAGAAGTACATGCTGCAATATAGTGAAACCAAGTAAAACAATTGAAACATACGTTAGCAACATATGTTATAACCACTGCAACATATGCAACATCCAGATAAAATACTTGTAACATACGTCTGAAATAGGTGAAACATTTAGAGCATACACTTGCAACATACGTGTATAGCCAATGCAACATCCAGATGAAAACACGCAACATCCAGATGAAATAGCTGAAACATTTGGAAAGCACACTTGCAACATACGTGTATAACCGCTGCAATGTATGCAACATTTAGAAGAAACACTTGCAATATATGTTTGAAACAGCTGAAACATACACTTGCAACACACGTGTATAGCCATTGAAATATATGCAACACCAAATCTACTTTTACAACATCCAGATAAAACATATGCAACATACATCTGAAACACATAAAATATACGGTTGCAACATGTCCTCATCTACTTGGCGGCCCAATGAAGGTTGACGCGGGCGCGGGGGAGCGCAGCGTGAGGCGCGTGCGGCATGAGGCACGGACGGCGCGCGGCGTGAGGCACGGGCGGGGTGCGAGGCACGAAGCCAGCCCGACGTGAGGCGTGAGGCGCAGGGGCGTGCGATGGGAAGCGTGTCCAACGCGAGGCGCGGGGGTGCGCGGCACGAGACAGTTCGTCTCGGTCGAAGCGTCTAGATTTTTTAATAATGGGCTGGTCAGACCTGGTCCGTAGGCCCAGCGAAAGGCACGTGTCCGGCCGACGGACGCTCGGTATAGAGCATTACCGTTTACCAACAACACCTAGAAATCAATTTATAGGGGATGATTAGAGACCTGACTCAATACTAGAAATTGATTTAAAAAACAATTAGTCCAAGTTAGCATGTTTCTATTTTAAATAACCCTAAGACATATTAGTTTCTTATGTGATCTGTTCAATCTAATCTACTACTCCCTCCATTTTAAATTGTAAGTTATTCTAGCATTTTTTGATATGTAGTTTTTGCTATGCACCGATGTATACGTTATGTCTAGATGCATGATAAAAGCTATGAACCTACAAAAGCCAGTGCGACTTACAATTTGGAATGGAAGAATTTTTAAGCACTGAATCAGATCAATCCAAGATAGATGAGTACCTATCTTTATCATTGTTAAGCATCATAATTAGTGTCAGTAATTAACCTAAGTCAGATTGCCGTCGCTAAGGCATGCCAAATTAAATTCTATGTGTTATTCTTAAACAGAACGATGTTGACATGTTTTAGTTTGGTTTGATGCCAATTGAGATTCTAATAATTGAACTAGGGTGCAATCAGTGAGCAATCATAAGATAATTAAGCATATTTTCTTAATCTATAGTTCCCTAAGACTATCTACCCTAAATCCGGCCACGCACTATATTGAGTATCGGCCAGCAAAATTGAAACCCCTAGCTTATATCTTGCCTTTGGGCTTGTTTTCATCTCTTTCTTCTTTCTCCAAGTATTAGCCTGCTCTATATGGCTTGATGATCACTCAACCACATCCTAGTCTTGCTCAGCATCTTGATGTGAACCTTATCTCAATCACAACTTAATTGGAAGCATCAATCCACTAGTTGTCATTCAATTACCCAAATTAAACTTAGAGCTTTTACGGTCCTGCGCAAGGAGTCGGACGTCCATTAGAACACCACAAACTCAGCACTGATTTTTTAGAGAAGTTGATGCATCTCATGAGGGGCTGTTCGGTTGGTCTGAAACTTGGCTTGTTCGGCTTCTTTTTTCAGCCGGAACAGTGTTTTTCTCCCACAACATTTCAGCCAGAACAGTATTTTTCAGCCAATTTTAGCCAAGTTTCAGACTAGCGAATGGGGCCTCGATCAAATGTCAGATGGTACGTCATCGATCCTAGCAATCGGTCAATGATCGATGGATACCGTCGCTCCCGCCTTAACCCAGAAGGGATGGCAGGCTGGGTCACAAGTGGGCCATTATCGCGCTGCTTGCGTGCTCATTAGATGAACATGATTTTGCTCCGCTGGTGGGCTAAACAGCTTCTCTAAATGGTTATCCAAATATAGCCATCTTCTATTCTGAATTTCTCGCTAGCTAAAAATAGAAGATGAGAACGACTCTTTAGAGTGCACATGAGATATAGAAAGACTGTTCAAGAGTCAAAAGATATAGAAAGCGAATTTTATGCAAGTAACTGTCAACTAAAGATGATCAGCAGTCCACCGAGGGGGCTACCCACGATGGTAGATTGATCGGGGAGGTGAGCGAGAACAAGAGCGAGATGGTGACAAGACACAAGATTTATACAGGTTCAGACCGTCAGCTGGACGTAATACCCTAATCCTGTGTCCCGTCAGTTTGTATTGGCTATCATATATGTTTGCGTATGTTTTGAGGGGGTCCCTGTCGACGAAATCTGGTCGATAGTCTATCAAGGGTTATGCCCACGGTAGTAGATGAATCGGTGGAGGTGCGCGTGAGGAGACCGGATGGTGACACAGAACGCAAGAGACAACGATTAGACAGGTTCGGGCTATCGGCTTGACGTAATACCCAACGTCATGTGTCTTTGTGGATTGTATTGCATGTGTTCAGATGAAAACGAGGGGGTACCTACCCGCCTTATATAGTTTGGGGGGTAGGGTTACAGATCGATTATTTTCATTCTAATCGGTTTGCAAGATAGAAAGTTACAGATCGTACAATATCTATCATATTTGAGCAGATTTCATAGATCACCAAGGATCTTCATGTTGCCTTGCGAAGCACGTCGTCCTGTAGCATACTTCATGTGGCGTTGTCTTGCGAGCTAGGCCTCGACTAGTGGCGCGACCCATGCATAGTCTTATGGGCTAGGCCTCCCCTAGCGGCTCAGCCCACGTGGAGCCTTGCGGGTACCAGGGGTCATACCCCCACAGCTAATCCCCAAGCACCTTGCATCCACTGAGCAACACCATCTTGCGTCCATCCGAGCTATCCAACTTGCAGCAACTCATGAGGATCAGTCTTCCGACCAGTTCAAATAGGTGCCGAGCTATTGAAGCAATCGTCCGAGCAGTTCGAATGAGCGTTCGAGCTATCGAAGTGGGTGTCTAAGCAGTTGAGACAGGCGTCCGACCAATTTAACTAGGCGTTAAGCTCGGACTCACTCAAAGTCATGGTTTGCCATAAGGATGTAAGGAGCTCAAGTAAAAATTTTGAAGTCTTGGTCGGTGAAGTGTACACACTTAAGTGCCAATTGCGATGGTCTTAACGACGTGGTCATCAGGGCGGAGCATAGGCAAAGACTTGACAAAGTTGAAACACCGTGAAGAAGAAAAAAGTACGTGCACCGCAAGGTGCATTGTACACAATGTAGTCCCCTAGCCTACTGGAAGATGATGAAGGAATCTTATAGTATGGTCAAAGAAAAATATGCAGCCCCCATCATTGCCGAAAGATTGAGTAATCAGGGAACCAGTACATTCACCGCAAGATGAAGTGTACACACTTAGTCCCCGAGCCTGCTGGAAGATGATGAAGAAATCTTGTAGCAGGGTCAAGGAAAAATATCTTGGCATAGATGCATAATGAATTCCGTTGACCCAGCGCTGAGTCTAGAGATTCGTTTCGTCGTTCCGCTTTCAACGCGATTTAACGTCGCGGCCCACCTTGCTCATTTGGCGGCCCATCAACGTGCAGTGGTTTCGGGAGGGAATGCAGCAGGTCAGGCATGGTTTCTGAAAATCCCTAGAAGACAAAGGGTCAAGGGTCGAACCGTTATAAAGTGCCGCAGCCCCGACGCACATTCTCCACCTTGCTCTCGCCTCTTCGTCTTCTTCCTTGCACCCGCACCACATCAATCGGCAATTGTTCTGCCATCTTAGCAACCACAAGCTCGTAATCTCCCACCATTCCTCATATCGGCGAGATGGCGCCCAAGAGAAGCCATAGCAGCTCGATCAGGGCATCGCGCGAGCTCAATCACACCGAGGAATGGGTAAGCTCCATCAGCAACGAGGCGCCGCTCAACCAGTTGGTGGTGGACGATGTGCTACCGGATAGGGTGATGGCAGGACGACGTTCTGCTCACGGTGAGAGCTTTCCTACCCCTCGTGGCGATGAATTGGTCGTGTTTGAAGATTATTTCTCTCGCGGATTTGGCGTTCTGATTCATCTGTTCCTCTGTGGATTAATTGAGTATTACGCCATTAGTCTTTGCAATCTGGGCCCGAACTCCATCCTTTAGGTTTCTATCTTCATCCATTTCTGTGAAGCCTATCTTGGCATTCTCCCACATTTTGATCTCTTCCGCCACTTTTTATGTTTGAAATCTTGTGAGGGATCTAGATCTAGGGTTGCGGGTAGCGCGTAATTGCAGCTGCAAGATGGGATGGTTGGGAAGTACATCGCTACCCCATTGAACACAAACGTGAAGTATTGGGCACAACGATGGTTCTACATGCCATATGGGGAACATTATGTGTCATGCGACATTGATCAGATTTCCGTGAGTAACGCCAGGTGGTCAGAGAGACCTAGTGCTAGTGGAATGGAGCAAGTGAGGGAGCTCTTGTTGTTGATTGACCGAAGGAGAGTAGATGGGGTCATAGTGGCAACGAACTTTACTTTTCGGTGATGCCAGCTCAGCAAGGAGAGGGCACACCTAGCATATGAATTCCGGGGGGATACTGATAGGACCCGAGAGGTGCTCGAGCCTATTGACCGAGAGGAAGTCAAGCGGTGGATTGGGGTGTTCAACCTCATAGGGCACCGCAAGGTTGACAACCAGTAGATGCCCTTCAGTGTTGGGAACCTCCCACCAGAGGTAAGAGTCTTTGTATTAGTTTGGCCTAATTCCTTTTTGTTGCGATGTACTCATTCATGCTCTTGAAGATCTATGGGTAGGACCGAGTAGCATACTTCTTAGCCGTGCTGTCAATGGACTGGCCGAGGGGTGTTGATGCTCGGCCGAGCAGTCCCCAGTGTTGAGCTAACTCGGAGGCAGGTAGGGACAGCTCGGATGACAATGACGATGAAGACGGAGGTGAGCGGACATCAATGTCCGTGAGAAACTTCAAGGGAAGTGGCCCACTAGCGAGGAGTTGTCCCCGAAGAGAAGGAAGAAAGCGGGATCGTCCCATCGAGAAGAGCGGTCGGTGAACATCGATGCTCCCACTCACCCTTGAAGATGGCAAATGGTGGTTTCAAGCTCGTCGGATGATGATGGGTTGGCAGCACCACCATCTCCGAGGGACACGACGCCGCCACCGGTTGTGCCAGCTGGAGCGAGGACCCACAAGATGCGACAGATGCGGCAAGCCATAGCCACGGCACCCGGCGGTGTTCAAGCGTCGTTAGCTGCTGAAGCCCTCGAGATCATAGTTACAACCCCTGTGGTAACAGTGTAGGTGGCCACCGTAGTCCCCAACACCACACGGATGACTCCGACGGCGGCGGTGGAGGAGCCGAGCGGTTTGGGTGGTGGGCCAACGGGTAGCAGGCGGGGCCGCCGGTTCCGAGCTACGTATTGGGAGTCACAGTTGTAAGTACCTTGTTTATTTGCTATGTTGCTTCGGTACGATAGTTTGCTTCTTTAATGTATTGTTGCTTGTTGAAGCGCGGAGTCGACGGAGGAACTACAGCCATTGGCTGCTAGCGACAAAAGGCACGCGGGGGAGCCAGTGGCTCCTCCCGCTGACCCAGCACAGACAAGAGCAGATCTAGTTGGCCCTACCTCAGAGCAATCAATGGCTGCAGGGCCAACCGGCCCTACTACAGGAGAGTCCTCGATAGCTAGACTGGCGTCGCCTGGCGGTTGGTTGCACGATGAGGGTGATCCTGGTGTGGAGGAGATGTGGGGTGTGGCGGTGATGTCAAGTGGCCTTGCTAGAGCAAGTACGGAGCCCGTGGGTGATGCGCCGAGTAGTGTGTCACGAGGCCCACCTGTGGTTGCTGAACAAGTGGCGGTGATGGCGGAGGCGGCGCTTGGACACCCTGTCCAAGCACGGTAGCAGCCGAGGAGGGCGCCTATGCCGGTGGTTGCCATTGAGGTCAAAGAGATAGTGCGGGAGCCCACCCCGCCTCCCCAACTTCTCTGCACGTTCATTCAGCGCGGCGAAGAATTTGAGATGCTAGAGGAGGGGGAGGCTTGCGTGGAAACAAAGAAACTAACGACTGATTTGACATTAATGATTGGCCGTATTGAGGTAAGCTTGAAGAGATCTTTTTTGTCCCTTGAAGAGCGTAGTCTGTTAATCCGTTTGTCCTCTGTAGAATGTGATGAAGGTGTTCGAGCAGCGCCGGTGGCAGGTGGAGGAGATGACTCCAGTACTGGAGGAGAATAAGAGTTTGCAAACATCGGTGAACGACCTCTTGGTGCGCCTGCTCCGAGAGCGCCACCACAGGGAGGACTTGGAGGGAAGGTTCTAGCATTGGAGAAGGAGCGTCAGCAAATGGAGGCTGAGGGCCAGTTGATGGCTGAGCAGCTTGGCCATAGCGCTGATCGGGAAAAAGTTTGGCTCAGAATTTTGCTTTGCTTTTATTCAGTGCTGTGATATGTCTGTCTGTTGTGTGCAGCATTGGAGATGGAGCTCGGCCTGTCCTAGGAAGCCGTCAGCTAGCTTCTAGAGGCGAAGGAGAAAGTGGAGGAAAGGGCTGAGAAGGCCATTGAAGACCTTTGGCATGAGTGTTTTTTCATGCAGTTTTAACTTGTGCGGCCTTAAGCATGCGTTTAGCATATAGCTGTGTCATTTGCAGAGTATCAACAACAGTCTCAAGCATAATTCCAAGTGCTTGTGGAGCAAGTAAAGACTCGAGATGATAAGCTAGAGACTATGATTGTGGGGATCTAGCTTGTGCTGGACTGCGTCGGTCTGGAGCAGCCCGAGGGAGGATGACTGCCCGACAACGGGCCACACCGATCGGTCACGGATCGTTGCCGGATAGCATGGATAGACTTTAAGGAGTTCATGCATAGTGCGACCCATGGAGATGTTGCCCACACACTTGCACAGCTGAAGTCTCATTACCCTTCGGTGGATCTCTAGCGGGTGGTGACCGGATATGCGTAGGGCACGAACATGGATAAGATCACCAAACTAGAGGACAACACAGAGGAGCCGGCAAAGAGGTTGGCCGAAGATGTCGAGCTATTTGGTGAGTGGGAGAGCAGTGCTCGATAGAGTTTTAAAAAAACACCTATTGAATATCTAGTGATGTTTGTTGAACACTTGTAGTTACGATATGTTTGTGTTTATATTTGATATAAACCGTTCGAACAGAAGTATATAGCTAAGTCCCCAGCCTTAGCTAGCCTGTTATTCATACCGCACGGCACAGGGACCATGTGCATGTGGGAAGAAATAGGGCATCACTAAGGAACAGCTGCTGTCCACGCATGACGTAGAGGGCAGACGCTCATGCACGTTCAGGGAGAGGTCGGAGACTAGCGTCAACGTGTTTGTTTGGGTATTTGCGTAGAATGTAGGTGGCGTATCGTCTTTAAGACATTGAGCGTAGAATTAGAAACACTCAGCATGGAGAGAACAATATGGAGAGACATCAGTGTAAAAAACTTTATTGAATACTCAAATATTAAAGGTACATATCTTTTGGAGTGAATGCTTTAAGGGTAGAAATTTCTAAGTAGGTCGATGTGCCAAGAATTTTGGACATCTCTCTCATCCATGGCACATAGTCTGTAGGAACCTGGTCGGGTGACCGCCTTGATGATGAAGGGGCCTTCCCAAGGTGAGGAGAGCTTGTGTATCCCATCTGTTTTCTGTTTCTTGTGGAGTACTAAATCTCTGACCACGAAGAATCAGTCATTGACATTGCGGTTGTAGTATCTGCATAGGCCATCAAGGTATTTAGCCATCCAAACATAGGTGACCAGACATTCCTCTTCTAGGTTGTCTAGTTCAACGAGCTGAGCCTGGTCGGAGTTCTCCTCATTGTAGTTCTCCACCCTAGGTGCTCGGAAGGTGACGTCAGCAGGTAGTATGGCCTCAGAGCCGAAAACCATAAAGTATGGGGAGACGCTGGTGTTACGACTAGGCTGGGTCCTTAGTCCCTAGACCATGGCTGGTAGTTCCTTGAGCCATTTTCCTGGGTGCTTCTGTTCCTTCTCATAGAGTCATTTCTTTAATGCATCTAGGATCATGCCGTTGGCGCGCTCGACTTGGCAATTGGCCCTTGGGTGTGCCACGGAGACATACTTGACTGAGATGCATCTTTTGTCGCAGAAATCCTAGAAGTCACTGCTAGTGAACGTGGACCCAAGGTTGATGATGATGCTATTCGGCAGACCAAACCGGTGGACGATGTTGTCAAGCAGCTTCGCTGCTTTCTTTGCTGTAGCCTAGACCAGGGGTTTGTATTCAATCCACGTGGAGAATTTGTCAATGTAGACATAGACCCAGCGGAATCCTCTCGATGCAGGCTTGAATGGTCCAATCATATCTAGTCCCCAGCATGCCAAGGGCCATGACGCAGGGATCATTTGCAAGACCTGAGCTAGGACATGGATTTGTTTGGAAAAGAATTGGCAGTTCTCACATCGGCGAATGAGGGCTTCAGCATCGGCCACGGCGAAAGGCCAATAGAAGCCAGCTCAGAAGGCCTTTCCAACTAGTGTTCTAGAGGTTGTGTGGTTGCCGCAGGTGCCGGTGTGGATCTCATTGAGTATCTTCTTGCCTTCTTCCACGGAGACACACTTCTGTAGTAGCTCGCCTTTGGCGTTTCTGCGATACAATTTTCCATCAATGAGGACATAGTGCTTACTACGGCGGGTAAGGCATTCTCTCTTTATGTTGTCAGCTGGAACACCTATAGTGGTTAGATACCTGATGAAAGGTTGTCTCCAATCGCTGCTAGGACTAAGGACCGCTGTGACTATCTGCTCGGCAGGTGGTTTCTCTTCAACGACTTCTTGTTCCTGCTTGGTGGAAGGAGCCACAAGGTCCTGGACAAACACTCCAACTGGAACATCAGCCCAGGCTGATCCTATCTTTGATAGCTCATCAGTTGCTTGATTATTGGGCTAGACCACGTGGTGGTATTTGATGCCATAGAACTTGTCTTCTAACATTCTTATCGCGGCATAGTAAGTGTCCATCTTCTCGTTGGTGCAATTCTAGTCTTTGTTGAGCTGATTGATCATGAATGCGGAGTCGCCATACACCTGGAGGCATTTAACACCGAGCTCGACAGCTATACGGAGACCGTGAAGTGTCACTTCATATTCAGCGGTATTGTTGGATGCTGGGAAGTGTAGGTGAAGGACCTAGCGAAGCTTATCCCCCAATGGTGAGATGAAATATATGTCTACCCCAGCACCGTCAAGGTTGAGAGACCCATCAAAGTACATGGTCCAGTGCTTGGGGTGGTTGACCGGGATAGGAGTCTACATATCCGTCCACTCGATGATAAAATCGGCGAGTGCTTGTGACTTGATCATGTGGCGGGGCCTAAAATCAATGGTATAGGTGCCAAGCTCAACCGCCCATTTGATGATGCGGTCGTTGGCTTCCTTATTGCGGAGAATGTCACCGAGCGGATACTCCATGACTACCGCTATGTGGTAGGCATCGAAGTAGTGGCGAAGCTTCTGAGATGTGACAAGGATGGTGTACAGTAGCTTCTAGACTTGCGGATAGCAAGTCTTAGACTCATTTAAGACCTCACTAATGAAGTAGACTAGGCGCTAGACTTTGTATGCGTGGTCGGCCTCTTCTCGCTCAACGACGATGGCGGTGCTAACTACCCGGTTGGTCGCTGCGATGTAGATTAGTAGGGTCTCATCCTTTTGGGGGTGGTCACGATCGGAGGTGTGGTGAGGAACTGCTTGAGCTTGGTGAATGCCTTGTCAACGTCCTCCGACTAGATGAATTTCTCTTGAGCTTTAAGTAGCTTGAAGAAGCAGAGTCCCTTTTTGCCCAGGCAGGATATAAAACGACTTAAAGCCACCATGCACCCTGTTAGCTTCTGGACATCTTTGACACAGGTCAGTGGCTTCATGTTGGTCACCACCGCTATCTTCTCTGGGTTGGCTTTGATGTCGCGGCGACTGACAATGTTGCCTAGTAGTATACCGGACAGAACACCAAAAATACACTTGGTGGGATTTAGCTTCCATCGGTACAAGTTCAATGCTTTAAAAACTTCGGTGAGGTCGGTGATGAGGGTGTTGGCAGTCCTGGACTTAACTACCACATCATCAACATAGGCCTCGACATTCTACCCAATTTGGTCCTTGAGACAACGCTGGATGGCTCTTTAATAAGTCACACCCACATTTTTAAGTCCGAAGGACATGGTCGTGTAGCAGTAGGCACCGAAGGGCGTGATGAACGACGTGTTGATCTGGTCTTCTTTCATTAGTTTGATCTAGTGATAACCAGAGTAGCAATCTAGAAAGCACAGGAGCTCACAACTAGTTGTAGAATCTATGACCTCATCTATGCGAGGTAAGCCGAAGGGGTCTTTAGGGCAATGCTTGTTGAGATCGATGTAATCAACGCACATTCTCCATTCTTTATTCTTCTTTCTTACAAGAACCAGGTTGGCAAGCTAGTCCAGATGGTACACCTCTTTTATGAAATCGACGACTAAGAGCCGGGTTATCCCTACCCTAATAGTCTCATTTTTGTCTAGCGTGAATCGTCAAAGCTTCTCCAAAGATCCGGCGAAAAGAATATTGAGGGTGCTCCATCCATCGATGAGGACCTTCTAGAAGCGCACGTCCTTGATTATGGGATCCAGGATGAGTGGGAAATGCCCTGGGTATGGGATGTCCGACCACTGATCGGCCCTGGAGAATGTGATCGTGTGCTCCGACTAGTCGAGATACTTCGGATCAGAGACGGGGCCATCATATGTAGTTGACCGGGATAGGAGTCTACATATCCGTCCACTCGGCGATAAAATCGGCGAGTGCTTACGACTTGATCATGTGGCGGGGCCTAAAATCAATGGTATAGGTGCCGAGCTCAACCACCCATTTGATGATGCGGTCGTTGGCTTCCTTATTGCGGAGAATGTCACCGAGCGGATACTCCATGACTACCGCTATGTGGTAGGCATCGAAGTAGTGGCGAAGCTTCTAAGATGTGACAAGGATGGTGTACAGTAGCTTCTAGACTTGCGGATAGCAAGTCTTAGACTCATTTAAGACCTCACTAATGAAGTAGACTAGGCGCTAGACTTTGTATGCGTGGTCGGCCTCTTCTCGCTCAACGACGATGGCGGTGCTAACTACCCGGTTGGTCGCTGCGATGTAGATTAGTAGGGTCTCATCCTTTTGGGGGTGGTCACGATCGGAGGTGTGGTGAGGAACTGCTTGAGCTTGGTGAATGCCTTGTCAACGTCCTCCGACTAGATGAATTTCTCTTGAGCTTTAAGTAGCTTGAAGAAGCAGAGTCCCTTTTTGCCCAGGCAGGATATAAAACGACTTAAAGCCACCATGCACCCTGTTAGCTTCTGGACATCTTTGACACAGGTCAGTGGCTTCATGTTGGTCACCACCGCTATCTTCTCTGGGTTGGCTTTGATGTCGCGGCGACTGACAATGTTGCCTAGTAGTATACCGGACAGAACACCAAAAATACACTTGGTGGGATTTAGCTTCCATCGGTACAAGTTCAATGCTTTAAAAACTTCGGTGAGGTCGGTGATGAGGGTGTTGGCAGTCCTGGACTTAACTACCACATCATCAACATAGGCCTCGACATTCTACCCAATTTGGTCCTTGAGACAACGCTGGATGGCTCTTTAATAAGTCACACCCACATTTTTAAGTCCGAAGGACATGGTCGTGTAGCAGTAGGCACCGAAGGGCGTGATGAACGACGTGTTGATCTGGTCTTCTTTCATTAGTTTGATCTAGTGATAACCAGAGTAGCAATCTAGAAAGCACAGGAGCTCACAACTAGTTGTAGAATCTATGACCTCATCTATGCGAGGTAAGCCGAAGGGGTCTTTAGGGCAATGCTTGTTGAGATCGATGTAATCAACGCACATTCTCCATTCTTTATTCTTCTTTCTTACAAGAACCAGGTTGGCAAGCTAGTCCAGATGGTACACCTCTTTTATGAAATTGGCGACTAAGAGCCGGGTTATCCCTACCCTAATAGCCTCATTTTTGTCTAGCGTGAATCGTCAAAGCTTCTCCAAAGATCCGACAAAAAGAGTATTGAGGGTGCTCCATCCATCGATGAGGACCTTCTAGAAGCGCACGTCCTTGATTATGGGATCCAGGATGAGTGGGAAATGCCCTGGGTATGGGATGTCCGACCACTGATCGGCCCTGGAGAATGTGATCGTGTGCTCCGACTAGTCGAGATACTTCGGATCAGAGACGGGGCCATCATATGTAGTTGACCGGGATAGGAGTCTACATATCCGTCCACTCGGCGATAAAATCGGCGAGTGCTTACGACTTGATCATGTGGCGGGGCCTAAAATCAATGGTATAGGTGCCGAGCTCAACCACCCATTTGATGATGCGGTCGTTGGCTTCCTTATTGCGGAGAATGTCACCGAGCGGATACTCCATGACTACCGCTATGTGGTAGGCATCGAAGTAGTGGCGAAGCTTCTAAGATGTGACAAGGATGGTGTACAGTAGCTTCTAGACTTGCGGATAGCAAGTCTTAGACTCATTTAAGACCTCACTAATGAAGTAGACTAGGCGCTAGACTTTGTATGCGTGGTCGGCCTCTTCTCGCTCAACGACGATGGCGGTGCTAACTACCCGGTTGGTCGCTGCGATGTAGATTAGTAGGGTCTCATCCTTTTGGGGGTGGTCACGATCGGAGGTGTCGTGAGGAACTGCTTGAGCTTGGCGAATGCCTTGTCAGCGTCCTTCGACTAGATGAATTTCTCTTGAGCTTTAAGTAGCTTGAAGAAGCAGAGTCCCTTTTTGCCCAGGCGGGATATAAAACGACTTAAAGCCACCATGCACCCTGTTAGCTTCTAGACATCTTTGACATAGGTCAGTGGCTTCATGTTGGTCACCACCGCTATCTTCTCTGGGTTGGCTTTGATGCCGCGGCGACTGACAATGTTGCCTAGTAGTATATCGGACAGAACACCAAAAATACACTTGGTGGGATTTAGCTTCCATCGGTACATGTTCAATGCTTTAAAACTTCGGTGAGGTCAGTGATGAGGGTGTTGGCAGTCCTGGACTTAACTACCACATCATCGACATAGGCCTCGACATTCTACCCAATTTGGTCCTTGAGACAACGCTGGATGGCTCTTTAATAAGTCACACCCACATTTTTAAGTCCGAAGGACATGGTCGTGTAGCAGTAGGCGTCGAAGGGCGTGATGAACGACGTGTTGATCTGGTCTTCTTTCATTAGTTTGATCTAGTGATAACCAGAGTAGCAATCTAGAAAGCACAGGAGCTCACAACTAGTTGTAGAATCTATGACCTCATCTATGCGAGGTAAGCCGAAGGGGTCTTTAGGGCAGTGCTTGTTGAGATCGGTGTAATCAACGCACATTCTCCATTCTTTATTCTTCTTTCTTACAAGAACCGGGTTGGCAAGCTAGTCCGGATGGTACACCTCTTTTATGAAATTGGCGACTAAGAGCCGGGTTATCCCTACCCTAATAGCCTCATTTTTGTCTAGCGTGAATCGTCAAAGCTTCTCCAAAGATCCGACAAAAAGAGTATTGAGGGTGCTCCATCCATCGATGAGGACCTTCTAGAAGCGCACGTCCTTGATTGTGGGATCCAGGATGAGTGGGAAATGCCCTGGGTACGGGATGTCTGACCACTGATCGGCCCTGGAGAATGTGATCGTGTGCTCCGACTAGTCGAGATACTTCGGATCAGAGACGGGGCCGTCATATGTAGCGACCGACATGACGCGTCGGGCTACGAGCTTCTACTCTCGCTTGTCTTTGGAGATAGCCCTCCCACCAAAGATGGTAGCAACGGTCTTGGTGGGATCCTGGTATGTAGGGCCCTTGTTCTTGCCTCGCTCTCCACCTTGACCATCATCGGTCTCATCGTTGTTGCGTCGCTGCTTCTTTGATGGTTCTCCCCTGAGCGTAGTCCTCAGGTCCCTGCACTCCCGCATGGTGTGCTTGGCATCCTTGTGGATAGGACATGGGCCGTCGTAGGTGTGCTTGACATGGGTGTTGATGGTGTTGATGGAGGTATCAGGTTGGTGACGATGGCTTTGTCTGCCTCTAGAGCTCTCTGGACGATCGTCATGCCGGGGGTCGCGGTCATCGTGACGGCGATCATGGTCGTCATGACGGTCATGACCATCGCGGCGGCAATCGTGATTGTCGTAACGTGTGTCTTCGCGATGAGCGGAGCGGGTAGCCTATTCGGCTTCTTCGACGTTGGCGTATCCATTCGCCGTTTGTATCAGCTCGCCGATGGTGGTGGGTCTCTTGCAGTACAGCTTATCGTGAAGCTGCTCGTGTCGGAGCCCTTTGGTGAAGGCAGCGATGGCCTCGGCATCGGTGATGTTGGGGACGGAGTTTCTTGTCTTCAAGAAGCGCCTGATGAAGTGGAAAATCTTTGGCAATCAGCGTTCTTCGCTAGACGAGTGCCTCGCTCTTCAGCGGTTTCACCCTCCTTGGTAACACTATCATGGCTGACGTGGAAAATCTTGCCCCTGAACCCTGAAGGGAAAGTAGGGCAGCTCGACAGGGTCTTGGTCGAGCCCTCGGAAGAATCATCGGGGCTTTCGTCCAAGACGTGGTGAAGAGATTTGGTCATAATATGGGAATCCTCCGAGAGCTGACAAATGGCCACCATGTTGACCACGTGCGCAGGCTGATCGGAGTCAGTTGGGTCAATCACGTAGATGTCAGTGACGCGATTGCGTTCGACGTGGTCGGCGAAGATGTGGTGGACGGCAGTTCTACAACTAACCGGGGTTAGGGTTCGACCACAGTTCCCTATCCGCCTTATATAATCCAGGGTTAGGGTTCCATGCCGATTAGATCTACAACTAACCGGATAAGAATTTCCAGGAAAGTGTGTCTGTCTGATGTGAGAAACACTTGTTGGCTGCTGCTCAGTGCACCGCGTTTGCCTGCCAACGGGCTCGCACCTGATCACTAGCCGCCTACGTAAGCAGCGACGTCACGCGTTCACCCTCCCGTTGACCAAAATACCAATTCACTTCTTCTGGCACTTCTCCTTCCTCTCCCCCAAGCAGCAGCGCCAGCGTCATCTCTGACCTCCTCTCTCCTCTCCCGGTCGTGTACAAGTAGCAGCCTGCAGCAGGCAGAAGGTGCACATCCATCAACCATTCCTAGCTGCTGAGCTCTCGGTCTCGCCCGCACTCAAGGAGCTAGAGCTAGTCGTAGCACTCGTCAGAGAAGAGCAGAGCAGGGGAAGCCATGGCAGTGAAGGTGTACGGGTGGGCTATCTCGCCGTTCGTGTCGCGGGCTCTACTGGCCCTCGAGGAGGCCGGCGTCGACTACGAGCTCGTCCGCATGAGCCGCCAGGCCGGCGACCACCGCCGCCCGGAGCACCTCGCCAGGAACGTACGTACCTCAGCAGCTCAGCTCCTTCCCTCCCTCGACCCACCATGAATTTGCTTGTTGGTTTCAGTTTCACTCCGCTCATCGGCCCTGACTGACACGCCGCTCCTGTGCTTAATTGCTGCAGCCTTTCGGGAAGGTGCCGGTGCTCGAGGACGGCGACCTCACGCGCTTCGGTAAGTTCATCATCAATTCATCATCCATCGGAGCAATCACTTTGAATACTCCTCCGTATTCAAAATACTAGACGTGCTGGGAAAACAGCCCATTTTCGTATAAGCTGACCTTATGGCCTCCCGATGAAAACATTGGACGTGAATGCCCTTGCCCATGCATGCGCCGCCGCTTCCGTTCCTCGCCCTCGGTACTTGCAGCAGAAGCACGCGCGCCTCCTCTCTTGGTCTCCCGACGCAGCCACGCCTCCTCGCTCCTCCATCGCTCCGTCTCGCAGAAACTCTGCCGCCGCCGCCTTGTTAGGGTTTAGCCTTCGCCATGGATTCCTGCCGGTGGAGCCTCGATCGCCGCTCGGAGGAGGTGCTCGCACACGCTCGACGCTCGCCGGTCTCCGCGGACGTCGCGCCGGTCTCCGCGGACGTCGTGCCGCACGCTCGCCCACGGTCGACGCTCGCCGCGCACACCGTCTCAGCCTCGCTGGTGGTGTCGGACTCCGACGAGGTGCTGCAGGACTCCGACGCGGTGCTGCCGGACTCCGACGAGGTGCTGCAGGACTCCGACGCGGTGCTGCCGGACTCCGTCGAGGAGGTGCCCGACTCCGATGAGCTGCTGCCGGACTCCATCGAGGTGCACCTGGAGTACGATGCGGTGCTGCCGGACTCCGTCGATGTACTGTCGGACTCCGACCAGCTGGACGAGGTGGTGCATTGTCCTCGCTGTGGCACGTTCCGTGCCGGTGGCGTCTTCGGAGAGGAATGCTACCAAGCTCGCCGCGAAGCTCGCCGGTGTGCCCGTTGTGGCCTCTTACATGAAGACTACGATATGATAGCAAAGTGGTTGGACTACCTGGACAAGTTCGACTGTGAGATCTACATCCCAGATGTCTCCAAACTTCAAATGGATGGTAACACCATCATTCTGCCAGAGCACGTCATCAACAAGTTGGACAAGATCAGAGATGCAAAGAAGTTGGAACTTGCAAAGCTCAAACAAGATGCAAACAAAGAACAATAAGGTACTACATGTCTTTTTCTAATTTGCTACTACTGTAACGTGTTTGCATCTTCTAACATGCTTGCTGCTATTACAAAATCAGTAAAGTGCAAAAGCTAACTTGCTTTTTCTAATGCTTTCATGCAGGGAGACTTGCAATTGCTTCGTCTAGCCAGGAAGCTTCACAAGGGATTTGCAATGGCAGCCTATCTTCCCTCTCTAGTCTTTGTTTGTTCAAGTGAAGAATCTTTATATTGTTGCAACCTTTAATCTTCATTGCTTCCTTCAAAACAGTTTGTAGTGTTACAAATATCCTGTTTGCTTTCCATGGACTGTACTCCAAGAATGCCTACAAGAAATGTGTTCAAGAAATTAGATCTTTCATTGTCTTAGAATCTTTATTGTATTGAAACAATCAAATGGATGATCATTTACCTGCTGCACAACTGGAATTAGATCTTTTATTGTCTTAGCATTTTTCTTGTATTGAATAGCTTGAATAGTTGTATCATGCTTGCCTAGTTTGCCATTTTTGCTTCTCATCAACAATGCTTGGTACACTTGTTGTCTAACATGATCAGAATAGTCATGCTTCGGTTGGTTTACTTGATCGGCATGTTGTTCTAGCAAAAGGAAAAAAACAACCATTTTAATAGTACTCACGGCATGTTCACGGCATGATCTATTTATAGGGAAAAAAACAAAGACACTGATATAATAGATGTTCACTGCATGTTCTATTTATAGGGAAAAAAACAAGCATGTTCATGGTAGTAATAGTAGTCACGGCGTGATCAAAATATAGGACTACAACAAGCATTTTAATGGTACTCAAGGAGTGAAATAAATATAGGAATATGTACATACTCAAAAAAATAGCATGATGTAAATATAGGCATGCGTACCATGGGGGTTATGTAAATAATCAAAATCTACAGCTCCAAATTCATCTAGTGGCAAGTTCAAATCAATTCCTGTCCAAAAATAAAAGAGCATGCTGAGAATGGAACCTAATATGCATGCCATGCTCCACTGGATACAATGAAACAATTCATGTCCAAAAAGAAAAGAACATACCGTTGCCCGCCGTCATCATCTTCATGCTCTGCGAGATGAAACTCAGTATTGCCATCGCCATCTTCATGCTCTGCAACATGAAACCGTTGATGTCGTTGAGATCCCACGGTAGGTTGCCATCGCGCACACAGAAACAACAAAACAAAATGGAACTAATAATAGATGGTTACCGCTGCCGTCGTTGAGATCCCACGGCAGGTTGCCGTCCTCTTCTTCTTCTACACGAACGTTGAGATCAAAGCCAGAGAAGTTATCAGCCATTATGCCGTAGTAGTAGATGTGCAAGGAGAACAGCTAGTCCATGGCGGCGTAGTAGCACCAAGCAAGGCAGGGAAGGCAAGGGAGTAAATGGCGTTGGAGAAGAGAGAAAGCAAGTTGCCGCATAAATAAGCCGGTGGCGTGGAGTACAGGCAGCTCAAACGTCGGTCTTCTCATTCGAAACGAGCGCGTACCATCAGCTATCCGAGCGCGCAGACGAAATAAGAAAATCAAACAACCTGAAACGCGCGCCAAGCGAAAATGCAGGCCCCCAAGCGACTCCAGCTTCCATCCACGCGAAAAAGGACGCGGCACGCCGGTGGAACAGTGGCATGCACGCCCATGCAGAATTCCCATGCAAAATGAAGGGGCAACAAAAAAATGTGGCTGCCAGGGTTCGAACCCGAGTCGCAGCACTCATGCCTCTACGCACTAGCCAGTTGGGCTGAGTTACTTTCTCGCAAAGATAGCACCCGCAACCATATTTATTACGGGCAAAGATGGAAAACTAACCCCTAATTAATCATCCTTGGTTACCGCAATCATGTCCTAAACGTTAGGTTTTTTAGGTATGGAGGGAGTATGAAATAGAATCACAATTCATCATCCATCGGGCATGTCATATCTACTCCTTATTCTTTCCAAATTATACTCCCTCTGTCAAAAAAAAGAAATCTCTTTAAATAGATTTATTATAAAAATATATTTCGTGATTAATATAGTAATATTTACATAATAAATATTAATTTGTTGTATATATTTAGTTGAATTTAAGATTATTTAACTCATTTTTAGGATTACTTAAATCTTTAAGATGTGAGATTTACATTTTTTAGATAGATGGAGTAATTCACAGTTTTATCCTAAGTCAACCTTTTCAACTTTAAGTAAGTTTATAAAAAAAAATCACAGTTTTATCCTAAGTCGACAGAAGGACATGGTCATGTAGCAATCTAGAATGTTGAGAAGCTAAAGAAAGTGCTAAAGGTGTAGGAGGCGCGGCTGAGCCAGAGCAGGTACCTCGCCAGCGACTTCCTTAGCCTCGCCGACCTCAGTCACTTCACCATCATGCACTGCTTCATGGCCACCGAGTATGCCGCTCTAGTCGAGGCCCTCCCACATGTCAGGGCCTGGTGGAAGGAGCTCGCCGCGCGCCCGGCAGCCAAGAAGGTGGCCGAGTTCATGCCGGTCGGCATGGCCGGGGCACCCAAGAAACCGGAGTGATGACGAAAAGTGATGTGTGTTGTGTTTAATTACTTTCTCATGTGGTGCCTCTGTAGTTTGTGTATTTGTCTTTTGCTGCTCTTCCTCCACAGGATGACAGTTATTTGGAAATTTAATGTACATTTCATCACATTTAGCAAAAATATTTCATTGGATTTCATATGTCTGTGTACCAGATATAGTCATCAAATTTGGCAGACAGCCGGCCAAAGTTTTTTTTTCAAGAGGTGGCTTTCGCGACAGCCTAACCAAGCAACTCCAGAAGTCACCTGCTTTTATTTACCCAAAAAAAAATCGCCTGCCAACTACACATATAAATCAATTTAAAGTGAGTTCGAGACCTGACTTCAATACTGGAATTTGATTTAAAAAAACAAAAAACAACAACATTGCTCCAGCGCTCGATCGTTGGCCGTGACACATACCAACGCAATGGCACTGATTATTAATTTTAAATTTTAAATTACATTGAAACTCTCTGCCAAGAATTTTGTTAACTGTTACTTTAGATAAGTGTATATAATTTAACTGAAACATTATGATATATCAATACTAATAATTTAAATGTAGCAATGTTTTTTTATAAAACAATGTTACTATGAATACTATTCTTTAGTAGAAGAAATTTAACATCTTGAGTGTTATGGTGCCGACCTGAAACGATTGTTAATAAATACCATAGAAGTAACTAGAGTACTCTAGTCTAGGACCTAGAATCTAAAAATATAAATGAAATAATGAAATAAAAATACAACAGAGCATTAAAGTTTGAACTTAACAATTGGATGAAAATTACAACAATTAAAGATCAAAAGTTAAAAGCCAAATAGGACCCATAATGTCATAAAATGGAGTATTGATAAAAAAACATTACAATAATTAATAAGATCAAAAGTTGAAAGCCAACGTATTAGAATCGAGATGAAAGCACGCAAATACATAGAGTATAGATTATCTTGATAGAGATTATAGATTATCTAAATAGGCATTGTAGTAGGAAATAAATAGAGACACTAAAAATATCCAATTTTGATTAGTTTAACGTACTAAAATTCATCATAAAACTTTTAATATTTATGTAACACAAGATTATAGGTCATGTTGCAGCACAGATTATTGTTCAACTAGTACCTACTTTCCTCCATCCCAAAAAGAATGATCTGTGATTTAAATCTTGTCTCAAAATAAATGTAAACATGGATTGGAGATGAACTTTATATTTGGGATCCATCAATAAAAAACACCACATGCAATTGAAAAACTCTGAACTTGCAATGAATACTCTAGATAGTTCGATTACTTCTAAGCTCCGGTGTGGGGAGAAGGATATAGCAGGGGCACTTGCGTAATTTCACACTTCTAGTAATCTAGCCTCGAAAAGTGTGATTTACATGGTTTATGGGACGGATAGAGTACCTATTATGGATAATGGACTTGCTAGCGCCCGAACGCTGCCGCGCACATAAGAGAGCCTGCACCCGCCGGTCACTACAAGAAATGTGCTATCTTTTGACATTGATATATGTCACAATACCTGTAAAATATGTCATAGGTCACCATTTATGACACCAAGTTGACGAAAAATCAAATGTCAAAAGATGAGCGTCTTTAATGACAACTTGTGACATTTAAGTGTTAATGTCGTATCATTATGACATTGATTTTGAACGTCATAACCTTTATGACCTTTGCTTTTATGTCACAAGTTCTTTTATCTTGCCAGGTGGCAAATTCCATACAGCCCAATATTTATTTGGACATCATTCAAGGCACACAGCTGCACAAACAATCCAAAATAACATGTGTGCCCGACAATATATTCCATTCATGATCAAATCCATAGGTTCACAAGTCATACATCAACATCTTTATTAAATTCATCATGAACACCAAACTAATTGTTCAACAAGTCACCTTAGTCACAAAGGTTCTTAGATAAAATAAACAGATGGATATTTGACATGTGTGTCTCACAAGTAACCTTTGTCACCAAACTAATAGTCCAACATATGGTGTTACCAGCTAGTTATTCTTGGTGTCGGGAGTAAATCCTTAGGTTGCTGGAATCTGTCCATGTCCTGCAGACGCACAACACATTAGAAGCAGCCATCACTTGTTGAAACAAATAAAATAGTCAGAAAAAGAACGTTACATATGTACTGCCGGAAGAAATCAAGCAACAACAATCTTTTCCACACTAACATATATTTAAACATATCTAGGAAATACACTAATTCACACTAAACATTCTCACACCAAGAATAAAGTTCAAATATTTGCTCTAGTCAATACTGAAAACTTAGTACATATTGACGCAGTCACAACTACATATGCAAATACTGTAATTGCTAAGAAGTGTAAAGCAGAGCATAGGTGATCGAGCTGAGCTGTTGCTAACAGCCAGCCAACTGCATCAATGTGACTGAACTTGCTTCTGGAAACTACAGGTTGCAATGGCGTGCTCATTTAAGATGCATTTGTGACTAAATTATCTAAACTCTAAATTAGCATGCTAACTGACACGCTGCAGTAAAGTATTTTCTAGGCTGCTCACTTCGTATTCTTGTTGACAGCTTTAGTTGGCAAAGGGGAAGTCTGAGAGCGAGTACCAGCAGCAGCCTCAGATTATTAGTAGTTGATCATGTGGCAGAGAAGCAAATGGCAAGTTTCTGGACAGTTATTAGTAGCCATTCCAGGACACATTGCTCTACTGTCAAGCATTTTAGTTGCTGCACAGAACAGAACATTGACAAAAACTCTGCTGTTTTCACAGAGCCACTACTGTAAACATCTTTTTGGATACTGAGAAGAAGAACTCTGTTGTTTATGCATGAAACGATTCTTTTGTTCTACCAAAATTGTGATATTGTGCACTTTTAGATACTAAAGAGAACAGCAACATATATGGTCCATAGAGTAACAGCTATAGGTGCATGCACATATGATAGATAACCAGCACACCTGGTTTGATCTATTTTGTTATAGTTCATCAAAACTACTAATATCTAGTTTGGTTAGCCTATACAATTATTTTAGAGTGAAGTTTCATATATGCTCTAAAATAAAAAGTCAGGAGCTGTCATAAGCTAACAACCTAGAGCTGTTGTGAGGAAAGCTCTTAAATTTTTCTCAGACCATCTCGTGAAAAAACTTGCATTAATCTTTTTAACTTGTTGCCACTCAAAAATACTAAAGAGAACAATACAGTGAGAGGAACACTTCAAGATACAACCATATAGACAGACTAGAAAGAAGAAAAAACTGCTAGTGTGGATGCGTCGTCGCTGCCACTGCCGCCGCTATGAGATCCCGTTCGTGGAAAGAGAGGCTGAGGGGCGGGTGAACAGGACAGGATAAGATGGACCTGTGCAGGTAGAGGATAAGTGGGGAGGTGCATTTTCTTTTTATTTTTTATTAGGTGGACGCAGGGCAGGCGATTTTGAAGCTACTGTGCACGGACGATTGAAAGCAAAGGCGCCGACCAAAAAAAGTAGTACGCGCGAAATAAAATAAATTTTCTATATACACTCAAAATATGACAAGGAAACAATAAAAATCGATAGGGTTAGTTGTTTCCTATGTGAGTTAACAAAATCTACAAGATAATTGATATTTTTTCTGTGTGCTTGTGTGATACCGTTAAAGAAAATACTAGGCACACATCGAAATTCTTGTTTTGAGTATGTATACATGTTTATTTGAAAATAATAATGGAAGTTGGGCCCACATGCCACCTTGGAAAAACTGTATTTAAAAATGATTAAAATAATTCTTGTTTCCAGTTTGGCCTTTATGACACGGCAAGGATCGTCACCAATTGGATTTTGACTATCTATAAGACATTTTCTATGACATGAAATCGTTTATGTCACTAAGACGAGATGGCTTCTAGAAAAACGTCATAAACTAGTTGATAGTGACATTTACACGAGATGTCATGCCATAAATGTCATAGGATGACACATTTCTTGTAGTGTGTTTTCGCGCACCCCACCACGTGGTCCCCACGCTGCTTCCCGCCACTACCATCGTGCTCGCTCTGTTTCGTTCGATGACTGTCGTGCCCGCACGCGGAGAACCCACATGGGTCCCAGTCACTTGCCCTACCTATAGAGGCGTCTGCCGACCCTAGGCCCCTGCATGGTGACCCACGACGGCGCCCCAACAGCAGCGATAGGCATCTGCAACAGGTGGGTCCTATTACAACATGTGCAACATCTCGATCTACTTTTGTAATATCCAGATGAAAACATTTACAACATACGTCTGAAACAATTGAAACACTTGCAATCCATTGCAAAACATATGCAACATCCAGATCTACTTTTGCAATATCCAGATGAAACATTTGCAACATAAGTATAAAACACCTGAAACACTTGAAACATACTCTTGCAACATGCATGTCATGCAACATCCAGATATACTTCTACAACATCCAGATGAAACACTTGAAACATACGCTTGAAACATCTGAAACATATGCTTGCAACATTCGTATATAGCCATTACAACATATGCAACATCTAGATGAAACACTTGGACACATACATCTGAAACACCTGAAACATGACATTGCCGGCGGCCATGGCCTACCTTGTGGTGAACTACGGTAGTTAGCAAACGGTGCTCAAGTGTAGTGGAGAGCGAGGATAGCGACCGGCGGGCGGCTCGGCACAGTGGAGAGAGGAAGGATGGCGCCAAGTAGGCGCCCGGGCGTGCCGCAGTGGTCATCGTGGACCACCCGGAATCCGTAGCAGCGCAGGCTCAATAGCGAGGGGTGGCGCCCCGGTGAGTGGCCCCCGCGGTGGAGGCAGCAGCGGCTGTCAGGCGGGTGTGACCTCTTGTGGTGAGTCGTCCCCCGCTGCTAAAGAAAATCGAGGCGGGTTGGTGCTGTGCCCGCGGCGAGGCGTCCCCACACTAGAGAATGTTGCGGTGAGCAACCCCGCGCTGGAGAGGGCAAGCGACGGGTGACGGGGTGGAATCTACCGCGGCGGTCGATGGCATGGTGCGGCGGTGAAAGATGCCACGAAAGGGAGAGTGAGGAGGATTGGGGAATCGATGTCCAGCAGTTGTTTTTTAATAGAGAAGCACGGTCTGTTGGGCCTGTCCGTTGCACAGGCCTAGAAAGCCGTCGTCCGAACGATTGCCAGACACCCTTCGGGGAGCATTTCCATATGGATAATCATAGGCGACGTGTGGATATTATCAGTGGGATGTTTATAGTGATTTTGTCCATGTCAAAACGTGCCACCTCGATCACCTGAAGTCGCTGGTCGTAAATATAAAGAGAGATTGTTGAAATATTATTATAAGCATTAGAGAATGAGATATTATATGAATGAGCTATTATATGAATGAGCTACTATAGAATGTCTAGTAACAAGAGAGGATGTTGTTATGGCCCCGTTCGCTGGTCTGAAATTTGGCTGAAACTGGCTGAAAAACACTGTTCCGGCTGAATTGTTGTGAGAGAAAAATACTGTTTCGGCTGAAAAAAGAAGCCGAACAAACCATTTTTAAGACAAGCGAACATGGCTAATTAAGGCTTGTTTCCTACAGCTCACGTTGTTTTTTTTTTACAAACGCTCATTTTCAAAACAGTTCCCCCTACGAAGCTATTTTTCTCTTCTGATAAACACATAAGTTGTTATCAAACTGAAAATAGTAGCTTGTTCTAGCTTCATCTCCCATATTTGGACCCCACTGTACAAAAAAGACTCTTCTTGCCCCAAGAGAGAGAGAGAGCGCACGCGTGATGGAGGCGACAGGACATGGCTCGCCGGTGAGCAGGGGCGCGGCCACCAGGAAGCAGGGCGCGGCCGCCGAGGAGCCCAGGGTGCGCTGCCATCGGGGGGTCGTGGCTGGCTGGGGGGTCGTCGAGCGCTGGGGCGCGGCCGCTGGGGAGTCGAGGCGCGATCGTCGGGGAGCCCAGGTCACGGCTGAGCGGGCGCCGTCGCCACCGCAGAGCCAGCGCGAGCGCGGCCGTCGGGGTGCGGGCAAGCGTGAGCGGGCCGTCGGGGTTAGACTGGCAGCCAAGAAGAGAGAGAGAGCACGCTCGGTCGAGGGAGGTGCCGGCGCCGCCGAGGCACGACCGCCGAGCGTAGCCGCCGGCAGCGCGGCTCGTCGAGGCACGGCCGCCGGAGTGCGAAACGACGGGGGCATGGCTCGTCGGGTCTTGCCCTGCCGGGGGCGCAGCTGCCGGCGGTGTGGCTCGCCGCAGGCTTGGCCGCTGGGGAGCAGCTCGCCGGGGGCTTGGCTTGGCCGGGCACGGGCCGCCGAGAGGGGCGCCGCCTTGGGAGCGCGCTCCGCCGGGAGAGGTGTCGCCGTTGGGCGTTGTCCGCCGTGGGGAGCGCGTCCTGCCGGGAGGGACGTCACCGGGAGATGTGCCGCTGTTGGGGGCGCGGAACTCCGGGAGGGACACCGCCATGCGCGTGCTCGGGCGCGAGGTCACGGCTCGGCGTTGTGTCGCAAAGATTGTAGATGCGTACCTACGAAGAAGACGAAACAATAAAAAAGTAAAATTGAGATAAAGGTAATATAGTAATTTTATTCCTTTGTCTACCGTGTGAAGCTGTTTTGCCTAACAGTTTTTTTCAAACAACTCAGCTTCACTTAGAGAGCTACTCATAAAACTATTTAAAAAAAAAAAGCTTCATTAGTCAAATTGAGCTGTGCCAAACGAGACCTTATAAGCATTGGTATAAAGTTACTACTACAATAATGAAAAATGTGTCTAGATGTAGCCAACTAAGTATTTTGTCAGCAAATACTAGTACTAAATATCAGTACAAAGTTGAGCATCTTATCCATTTCCTAATCATGACGTGCTAATTAGTGGGACGGAAAATAGCGTCTCCTCCTCCAAAAATCACGACGTGCGTACGCAAGCAACGACGTCACGCTTGAAGCAAGGTTGACATGGTCTGCACATACGCAAGCAAAGACGTCGAGACAGCCTCACGGTGACCGATATCGTCCCTGCTGGTCTTCTCTGATTGATTTCTAGATACCCGCTGGCCGGCCGCCGCGGCCTGGCTGGCCTCCCGTTCAAATAGCGGGCGGCGGAGGCGGCAAGCTAGCACACATCCGTTCGCTCCACAGTTCACACGCCGGATATATCCCCAACTCCCACAATTCCAATTCCCAATTCCCACGAGAGCACACAAGCACAGCAGGATTCAGGAAGAGATCGAGCAGCGCAGACAAGACATGGCGGTGAAGGTGTACGGGTGGACGATCTCGCCGTTCGTGTCGCGGGTGCTGCTGTGCCTGGAGGAGGCCGGCGTCGACTACGAGCTCGTCCCCATGAGCCGCGACACCGGCGACCACCGCCACCCCGACCACCTCGCCAGGAACGTACGTATACTGCTACTGCTACGATTCGACGACCTTCAATTCCCTGCAAGTTCGGCCGGCATGCCCCTTTTTGGATTGGATTACATACTGACGACGCCCTTGCTGTCTCCTGCTCTGCTCGTGCTTTCTGATTGCAGCCGTTCGGGGAGGTGCCCGTGCTTGAGGACGGAGACCTCACCCTCTTTGGTACGCCCGCCAACCAACCAATAATTAATTCACTTCATCTCCTGTCCTCTCGCTTATCACCTCAGTCTCAAATTCTCATTTTGATATATAAGCATGTTTTAATTGTTCCGCTGCTAGGATAAAGGCTTTAACTGACAGTTATAATCTAATAAAAAATAAATGTTATTTTCAATACCAACATAAAAACAGAGTCAACGTTGGTAAAAACTTCTCAACGCCTCAAGAAATGAGTATCCGTACTTCCCATAAAGACGAACAGAAGATACTATAATGGGCGTGACTTTCAAAAAAGACGAACTAAAGAAATGATGAGTATCAGTACTTTTCCGAATTTTCCGATGCTCTGTCTGGAGCACAGGATTTTTTTTTTCTGTTTCTGTGTATTTTCTACAAAACTAAATTGATTTCTATGCAATTTCTATGTTCCAAAAAGAATCTGAACGTTCAGGTTCTTCTCTCGTTTCCAAATTTGCTAGTTAAGCTTATCCAGTCCCCACTTGGCCAAGTGTAATCGTCGACGTCCTCTTGGTACAAATAAGACTTTGGTTTATTTTTTTGGAAAAATTAAGACTTTGGTTTCACAACTCTCTCATTTGGCACCTAAACCTTCTTCGTTTTTTATGGTCACCCGAAACCTTGCTACCAGTACTAAAATGCACAATTTTGAATGCGTTAACGTGCTCTCTTATTCATGTTCTTTGTACAAGGTATATACTGCTATCTTTGATTCAGAATATGTCCTTTTCTAATCATGTCGATAGCTCAAACTTTTACCATCAACATTTCTTTACTTTTTGCTTCATCAAATATAGAGAGAGATACCAATGCTTCATGATGATATTGCTAAAGAAACTAATGGTCTTAACCTACATTTACCGACCAGTGGTAAACGATGAAGCAAATTATGAGTGTAAGTGGATTTTTTTTTTACAATTCCATGATCTAATTCTCATTAGCGTAAATATTAACAAATAATAACTCGACATGTTCACGTGAGAGTTGAGACTAGAGGTAAGGGTTGGCTAAAGTGAAACAATTCTACATGTTTTATATGGGAGTTAAGTGGCACAAAATACTTTATATGTGGTGTTCTTAAACCATGATACTTCTATGTGGTGTAAACTACAATTCACACCGGCTCGGAAATGTGTATCCATAAAACACCATAGCGGCATTTTATCCACCACCACAAAATTTTCTAACACATAATATACATATTTCTCTATTCAGAATCCCGGGCGATCGCGAGGCATGTGCTCCGCAAGTACAAGCCGGAGCTCTTAGGGTCCGGCAGCCTGGAGCAGTCAGCGATGGTGGACATGTGGGTGGAGGTGGAGGCCCACCAGATGGAACCACTAGCGGGCGCCATCATTGTCGAGTGCATCGTCGCGCTTTGTCCTACATGGCCGCTGAACGCAACCAGGCCGTCGTCGACGAGAACGTGGAGAAGTGAAGAAGGTCTTTGGAGGTGTACGAGGCGCGGTGGCGGCGAGAGAGTACCCGCCCGGCGACGTCCTCACCTCGCCGACCTCACCACTTCACCATCATGCACTACTTCATGGCTACGGAGCACGCCACGCTGGTCGAGGCACTACCGCACGTCGGCGCTGGTGGGAGAACCTCGCCGCCCGCCCAGCAGCTAAGGTGGTGGCAAAATTCATGCCGCTCGGCTCCGGGGTGCCCAAGAAACAGGAGTGATATAGTGATGCATGTTGTGTGCTTACTATATCTGGGCATCGGGCCGGCCCGGCCCGGCACGGCACGGTCATGGCACGATGGCTATCGGGCCAAGGAGGCACGCCGTGCCCTGCAGGCCGTGCCTCATCGGCCTTCGGCCCAGGCATGGGCCTATGGGCCATTTTTCGTGCCGTGCTGGCCCGTGAGGCACGGCAAAAATAGCAAGCCGTGCCAGCCCACAGCCCGTTAAATCTAAAACACCTCCAAATAAATATCTCAATCCATTTTTTTTCAACCATGAACACATAAGTATGAATTTTGACCAACACAATTTTTTCACACTTAGCCATTTAGGACACTTAGGCAATAAACAGCAGCAACAACAAGATGAAGACAACATATTTAAATATCAAAAAGAGCTGTCTACGCCAAGGCTAGTTGACGACGAGGCATCGGCAGCAGACCTACAAAGAAAAAGAACACAAAAAGAAGAAAAGGATGAGAAACGTATAGATCTTGGGGCTAGGGTTAGGGTTACGAATGGGGATGGACTTGCCTGCGCAACCGGAGCCCAGCGCCGGAGAAGACGAGGGCCACATAAGGGCAAGACGGGATTAAGAAGGACGGCGTCGGCGAGCGACGGCAGAAGAGAGACGGGGAGGCAGACTCACATGTTCATCGACAAACAGAGGAGAATGAGTAAAAAGGAAGACGGAGAGGGACTGAGGGAGCAGGGAACTCAGGGAGAGGTGATGGAGCGGCGGCGATATCACCGGATCCAAGGACGACGGTCGCACCGGCGACGAAGATGGATCGACGATAGGAGGCGAGTGGCGACGAGCGAGAGCGACGAGCGACCCGAGCGGGTGTCGAGTGCGGCGGCGGTTGGGAGGGGAATGGGGTTAGGGTTAGGGTGGGGGTGGGGGCCGGGGGGTCGCGGTTTATATATGGGGAGGAGGGCGGAGTTCTTGGGCCGGCGGCCGCCGGCTTGCTTGCCGTTGGGCCGCTACGGGCCTGCCGTTATTTTGCGGGCCGTGCCGTGCCGGGCTGTGGGCCTAGGGTGCGGCCCAAGCACGGCCTGCACCCCCGTGCCGTGCCAGCCCGGGCCCATTGGCCTTCGGGCCGGGCCGGGCTAGGGCCGGGCCTAAATAGCGGGCTCCGTGCCGGGCTCACAGGCTCGGGCTTTGTGCCCAGATATAGTGCTTACTTTTCCAGGTGTGGCGTCTCTCTGTGCTTTGTGTAACTTTCATATTTGTTCTTTTTTTGCTACTTTTGTCGATGAATACTGAGCGTTTGTATGAATAAATTTAATGTATTTCATCACATTTAGCAAAAAATAATAATATTTAATCACATTTCAGATTGCCCTGTAGCAAATTTCATTGAATTTAGCATTGGATATCGTAATGTCATCCATAACACTAGATTCTAATGTTGCGATAGCCGATGGCAGCTGGCAGACTTGACACCTTCCGCTCCAGAAATGTTTTAGAAATTGCAAGTATATTCTAAAGCATCTCTGGGATGCAGGGAATTTGAAACTTTTAGATGTTACATGCTCTAATACTAGCACATTGTAAACTTCTAATGACTTGCTATAAACTTTGTAGTTAAAACTTTGCACTCTAAGATATTCATAACTTTGTAGTAGAATTCATGTTTGAGAATTCTAAAAAGTAGTAACCTGAGCAATAGGGCAAACCTCAATATCACACTCTAATGTAATCAGTATGTCTGATGTGGCCTAAATGAGTATTCTAGGTTGTATTTTTTTTAACCTTGGAGTAAAAAATTCAAGATTCTAGGCGTGCATTAACGGAGAAGGAAAAGTAGGCAAACTGGTGACGCGCGACGTGGCTGGATGTTTGTGTTGTTTTGGCGTGGTGGCGCGCTGCACGATCGAAGTATGGTTCCCGTTCCGTGGAGAAAAGGGCCGGGACGCTGTTGTCGTCGATCACGGGTTCGGAGGAAGGTCTCTGGAGGACTGATGAGGTGTCACACATAGTTTTACAAAGAAAACCAAACTCGCTATAGGTATGTTCAGGAAGTCTACACATACAACAACAGAATAAATGGTATCAGAAACAATGTTATTAAATAACGTATACATAGCTATATTAACACTTACATCAGAGTATCGCGGAACCGTAACTAATCTTCAAACTCCATTCTTCACAGGGACGGCTGACTAGGGGTAACGTACGCCTAACACTTCCATCAGTCTTTTGAGAACTCCTCCATGTCTTCTTTAATCTTCTGAGCAACTTTTGCTAGAGACTGGGAGTGTGGGAGAAATAGAAAGGGTGAGCACATGTCGTACTTAGCAAATATAACATGGGCGAATGAAGGCTCAAAAGGATGACACTAGTTTACTGCGGTTAGCATTTTAGTAAGTCACAATTTTAACATTAATGTAGCATAAAGTTGTGCTTAAGCTCCGGTTCCCATATAATCATAAGTAATGGCAATTATACAATAATGATTAAATATGAGTGAAAGGATCAAGATGCCCAAGAGGGGAGTGAATTGGGCTAATTCTAAATTTCTTTGTAATAATCAAATCCGATGGTTAGCCTAATTAACCCCTTGTGCCTAGAAAAGTGTTTCTATTAATCTAACGCACAAAAAGACTTGCAACCTAAGTTCCAATCCTACTCTAGCATGGCAATTCTTTGAATGTAAAGACAAGTATTGAATTGCTCAAAGTAAATGCTCAAAGTAAAGAGAGGAGAGGAAACGCGGCGATGTTTTGCCGAGATATCGGAGAGTCGCCACTCCCCACTAGTCCTCGTTGGAGCACCCGCGCAAGGGTATAGCTCCCCCTTGATCCGCGCAAGGATCAAGTGCTCTCTACGGGTTGATTCTTTGACACTCCATCGCGGTGAATCACCCACAACCGCTCACAACTTGAGTTGGGTCATCCACAAGCTCCGCCGGATGATCACCAAACTCCCAATCACCACCAAGCCGTCTAGATGATGGCGATCACCAAGAGTAACAAGTACGAACTCTCATTTGACCACGACAAGCCTAATGAGAAGGGTAGATGCACACTTTGCTACTCTTGCTTCACTAATGACGGCTCTCTTTGGGATTCTCAAATCTCAATCACCTCACTAGGATCTTGCTCTTCTTGGCACTCTCTAAGGTATTTCTCAGCTGTTGGAATGAGCAAAAGTACCCCCACACATGAGTGAAGGTTGTATTTATAACACCGGCTGAAAAACGAACTGTTATGTGCCTCTGCGGGGTGACCGGACACTCCGGTCGTGTTGACCGGACGCTCCGGTCAGTTCACCCCAAACTGCAGTGATTAAGTAGTGATCGGACGCTGGCCAGCGTCCGGTCAGCACTGACCGGACGCGTCCGGTCGCAATTTACCCTCACTGGAACCTTACTGTACTCGATTGGATGCTGGACCCCCAGGGTCCGGTCAGTATTGACCGGACGCGTCCGGTCGCAGATTTTCGCCTCTAGAACCTTACTGGAGTCGATCGGACGCTGGACCCTCAGCGTCCGGTCACTCACCTTCAGCGTCTGGTCGCGCCAGATGCAATCTCCTCGGTCAAATGAACTGACCGAACCCTGAGCCAGCGTCCGGTCAAACCGGAGCCAGTGTCTGATCAATATTTGACCCTCCATTCACTGCCAACTCTTGATCATACGTGAATGAAGTTTGCTCCATTGGATCTAAGGGCTATTTTGGAGCTACCTAGTGCTAGACTTAGCAAGTGTGCATCACACCTAACTCACTAGACTCACCTAGGTCAAGCTACCTAGTAGCTGGCAAAGATGCTAAAGCGGTCCAGGTCGTAGCTAGGACTGGAGCTGCCTATGACTCTGAAGGTATGACTGTAGTAGGATATGATGATGCAACAGAAGAAGGGAGCCTCTCTGTAGTCACAGCGATGGGAGCTGCTGTAGAAGGACCTAGGGCATGCAGATATGGCGGTGTAGGCTGCCCTGTCAACTCGCTGAAAGTCACTCCAAGACTCCTAGAGACTGATGTATCTGGCGCTAGCAGCGAGGAAGTCCCTGCCGGTGTGAAACCTATCTAAAATGGAGTGAACTGCGGGGCTATCATTAGCGAAGCAAAATACTGGGACACCTGCTCTATAGGTGAAGCATACTGTGCTGGTGGCTGTCCCTGACTTTGAAGCCCACTAGGCTTTATCGCTGGAGTCATCGAAAGGGTACCATACTGACCAAGCTGGGGCAAAGGCTGTGGAGGTGGTGCCCTAATGGCAGTAACTACATGCTGCATGAATCCCAGAAGCTGCTGCTGCATGAGTAACTGCTGCTGATGCATCTGCTGCTGCTACTATATGGCCTGCTGCTATCTCTAAAACTCGTCCTGACGAGTCTGGAACTGTGCGAACGTAGCAGCGGTCTCATGTGCCTGTCTGGCCTGGTCCTGCCTCATCCGCTCAAGGATAGCAAGTAGAGCGGGATCCGTCTACGAGGCAGGTGGAGCTGAGCTAGAACTACCTGTAACACCCTCGGTGTTTGGCTTCTGCTAATTGCAATTCGTCTCATAAACATGTGCATCATTTATCTCATCATGTCATTTTCCCTGAAACATACATATGAAACATTCGCATATTCTGTTTGTTTCGTACTAGATTGTTTGTGAATGGTAGTAGTGCAACATAACAATGAAACATGAATTTCCCATGTCTTGAAGCATGGCAATAGGGTAGTAGTGTGACAAGTATAGTATAACAACAAGGTCACGCAACATGTGGAACATTGTATTGAAACATATGTATGAATTGCTTGTTTTACTTTCTTTATCACATGTGATCAGTAGAAGAGGTATAACAACTTTGTAAAATGGTTGATCATGGTCTAATACACCTTAACTATACTTAGTTTACTTGTTGGAACATTGTTCATGTAGATCAAAATGACCAAAATGCCCTCAAGTGCGATTTTGACTTGAATTGACCCTTGGAGTGTCATCGTTTGACTGATTCAAAAGTCCAACTTAGAAGCTTTGCATGGCTGTGCACTCTCTACAAAAGTTGTAGCTAATTTATCAAGAAACAAAAGTTGTTTTATGGTCAACTCATGAAAAGGTCTAGAACATGGTCAAACATGGCCCACAAGTCAGAAGTACATGCTGATTCATACTCAGCAAATTTTTCTAAGTCCTAAAGTGAATTACGGCCCACAAGTCAGAAGTACATGCTGATTCATACTCAGCAAATTTTTCTAAGTCCTAAAGTGAATTACAGTTTCGGGTACCAATGTTTGGAGCCGTGTATCTCCTTAACCAAGCCAAACTAGCTCGAGCTCCAACGGACAGAGTTGTAGTTCACATATAGATGATCAACTTTGTTAACTATGGCGTAGTCTAGATCGTCACGGGTTAGGAGTTAATCGTCGTCAAACATGCTCTGTCAGTCGGGGCAATGGGCGGTGAATCGCGCGTTCAAAAACGATTGATGACCGTCATGGCCGACCGGGCGAGCAAGCTTGACGCCGCAGGTCCACCCGTCCGCCGCCGCCTTCGTCGCGAGGCCACGCAGCGTCGTGGGCGTCTGGCGACGCGCAGCGCTTAAGCCGCCCGCGCCGCCGGCGCTTTCGCCGCGCCATTTTCATTTCTTCGCCCCCTCGCTGCGCCGCGTCGCTCTGCTTTGAACGCCAAAGCCGCCGAGCAAAAAAAATCCAGCCCCACGCGCGCCTTGGTCCGATTGCTCCCAGCCAAAGCACCGCCGTGTGTTCCTCCACATCAGAGACCTCACCGTCGTCGCTTTTTCTCGCCAGGTAGAGCTCACCGCGTAGGCGGCTCCACCGGGTCGCCATGACCGCCGCCGCCGAAACGCTGTGGCGTGGCCGTCTTTGCTCAAGCCCTTTCCCTCTCTTTCTCCCCCTTGCGTTGGTTTCGTGGACCCTCACTGAAACTCGTGGAACCGCCATTAGGGCCGAGGACGCCATGGCCTCGCCGAGCCCGGCCGCAGGATGTTGATCGAGCGCCCGTGGCCATCGCCACCTCTCTTAGTTGCGTTAATCGCTGCAAGTAAGGGTTCCCCTAGGTCCGCTAGGATGAGGCGAGCACGTAGACACCGTTTCTTCGCCGGAGAAGCCACCGACGGCGAGCCACGCCACCGCCGTCGCTTCTCCCTCGCTTCTCTCGGCCGACACGCTGGTCCATCTGTCACCGTTGACGCTTCGGCGGGAGCAGCACTGGGCAGCGCGCCGTCATCTTGGGCCACGACTACGTGCTTTCGTGGGCATTGCCGTTCTGGCCCTTGGGCTGGCCCAACCCATGGTGAAAGTTGTTTTCTTATTTTGTTTTGCTTTATTATTTCACAGATTTGGGTTGTTATTCAAAAATACGTATTTCCTTGTATATAGATCCTAATGCTATGGTTCTAATTTTGTTAGGTTCCTGGTCATGTCTAGTATTTAACAAAAATATTATATGAGCACATGTTTTAGAAAAATTTGATGAATTAAATAGGAGTTTGAAATGTGTTTTTAGAAGCATGCAAACTTGTTTGAATTTTATCTTGAGTTTCTGTGGTCCAAAAATTATGAAATTTTGTGGGTAGTCTGTTATTGCTGATGTGAAGCTCTGGTAAAAATTTTAGAGCTAGTGCATGTGTAGTTTTTAAGTTATAGAATTTCCTTTTATTAATAAGTAGATCTTGTGTGAATTTTCATAATTTTTCTATAGATCCAGTGAAGGTGAAATTTTATGGGTGCTATTCTTATGCTAGAAGGATGCTAGAAAAAATAGGAAATCTGTTGCTTGACACTTTTTAATAAGGTTTCCTAATTATGCTAGAAATAGACATGTCATCTGTTATTTTGGATACAGCAAGTTATGTTGGTCCAATGGCTTTGAAATTTTTGTGGTAGCCTATGTGCAGCATGAGATAGCTACTGTAATTGTTGTAGATTTTTATGAATAGTTTTACTATATATTGCTTAAATCACCTAATTAACTAAATAAATGGGAAAAGGATATTAAATAATTTATTTAGAAGTTAGCACTATACCTTCTGATGTTTCTAAGATATGAAAAACAAGTTGGTAAACTTGGTTTGATCAAATTAGGCTTTTGCACCATCATTAAATAATTAAGTTAGCAACCCCGTCATTCTGGACAGATTCTAGGTCTACTGGAAATTGATTTGGTTAACTTCAGAATCATGCCTTGATGTTTACAAATGAATTGTAGAGAATTTCATAAGCTTTCCAGAATGTCCTCTTGCAAGTCATTTGGATTTATAAAACTCTGGTTATGATAGAATTAAGTTACTACTTGTTGCATATGAAGCTTTAACTGTTATTTTAAGTATGTCTTTACTATTCTAAGTTCATGGTACTGTTCCTACGTGTTAGGCCTTTAACTGAAGATGAGCATCTTTATCTTAGGTTATGCAAGTTAGGTAAGTTGCTCTTGTTATTTAAGTTAAGTTGGATGCATGCTTAAAGTGATTTGCATAGAGCTAATTACTCGTTAAACGAGTGTCCAGTGATGTTTTCGTAAACACCCATTGTGATTCATTCATCATGAGCATCATGTCATTCCTTATGCATCCATGATATTTATCTTGTGCATCGACATGCAATAGGTGTACCGGAAGGAGTAACCCCTTTGGAATTCGAGGAACCGAAGTAGAAAGCAGCAATGACGCCGGAGATTCGGGAGGAGCGACCTTCCGGAGAAGTGCCGAACGAGGTCGCCGTTGAGTGCCACGACCACCGTCCTTGCAACTTTGTGAAAGGCAAGCCCGGAGCATATTAAGCCTCCTAATTTCGAAATGCGATTCTGATATTATTGTTATATATATATATATATTATTGCATTAAGTTTAGGTGTTGGATGCAAACACTTGCTGCATTGGTTACACATTCCTTGTCCAGATATTGTTACCCTGAATCCTATGTAGCTCAGGCTCGAGTAGTGCTTAGCCACCGCTTAAATGCGGTAGAAGTCGGGTGATTTCTGTCACTGCGAGATATAGGATGATCTGGTGGTACGGTTGGCTATATTTGCTATCGTGGAAAAGAACCGATCTTAATTTGAAATGAAGACCGGACGGAGGCTTGCGGGTTTGCGATGACTCCGTCTGTGTCGCTAAAGGACTGATTCTTGGAGCCTTTCTTGTTCATGTTGAACATGCCTCTCTCTTAGTTGGCGGGTCTGGAGACCGACCACGAAGCCGAGTAGCTCACCTCGGGCGGGAGTCGATAAGTATATAGTGCGCCTCGGAAGGGAGCCGTGGCGTGAGTCCAAAGGCAAGGGTGATTTAAAAGTCCCTCGATCGTCTGGCGGAAGGGTAATCCACGAGAGTGTTGGCGTTGATCGAACCCATGAATTTGGTTCTGAGATGTTCCAAAGGTGACCTGGCTACCCTTGCAAAGTATGCGGGGTGAGAGTTAGAATACCCCTAAATTTGAGTTGTAATTCGATTGAATCGCCGTCTCTCCCGGTTAGTGAGAACTTGACGGGCTTATCTCCAATGTAGATACACTTAATATCTTAATGGTTCGGAAATGATGATATGATAATGATAGCCTTATTATACTGCTATGGTTAATATTGTTTGCTCCTAATAAGTGAGTGCTCTAGTACAAAAGGTGCTAATCTAGTGGACGGAGTAATTAATGATAAGCTTGATAATCGGTTTAAATTGGTTACTATAATCATAAGCTCTTTTATGCAACCTGTGTCAAGCTAGCCCACACGAAAAGCCTTGCATGATCCTTGGTGTCGTTTATTTCGATTTTTTGTCGGGTAAGTCTAGTGAGTACCTTCTCGTACTCGGGGTTTATTTCCCACATTGCAGATGACCAGTTCTTCTTTGGTTGTGCAAGTCACGCCTTCTCCCCTTTGGGGATGAAGACTAGACCGTTAGGCGCGGTCTCTACTAGTTCTCGTGCTGATAATGCTTTTGTGGGACATGACTCGGATCGGCAATGTATTTGAAACTATGAAGTTATGTACTAAACTATGTTGCTTCCGCACACTCAAACTTGGTTTGTAATATTTTATTTGAACTCTGATGGATGTAATCCGAATGCTACTTGGGAAATGTTGCAACGAATGATGTGTTGTGTTGAATCATTACGATCTTGGTTTGTATGTCGAGAGTTGGTTGAAATCCTTCGTGATTTCCGGACTACCGGGATTATGGGAGCTTAAATACAGGAATTTGATCGCCGGTGATTGTTTTGTACTTACGTTCTTATGATTTGGTCGGTTACATTACAGCTAGCATCGAGCAAGATTTGACACTAAACACGTCATTTGTGTATTTAAAACAAAAGTACTTGTGAAAATCCTAAATTAAATACTAAGTATTGCCCGGTGGTCATATCCCTTATGCCCAAATAAGGACTCTTAGGTGGCTTATTAAAGTAATAACTTTGGGGTTCTCGCTTGTTTTACATTTTTGTCGTCCATACGGCGTGCTATTATATGGATGCCATCCGCTTGGGTGGTAATGTTTGGATCAAATACCTCTACGCCCTGGTAAGTGGGAGTTGTGAGAGCATGACCGCCCAATCGTCGGTCTAGGGAGAGTAGTTGTGGTTGCTCGCATATTTACATGTTCAATCATGTATCTATGAGAGTACTTAAATGTGGGTATCTCTCGACGGGTAGTTGTGATACTAGAGTATGTGCATCGAGAGGATGTATGTATGAAAGTATTTAATTCTTGCTTGCTTTTATGCATTGTGGGAAATTATTGGGCTGAAATGAAATTTTCTGCAGGTACACTAACAACGTATCGTTGTAGATCGACTAGCTACCGTATATGAGAGAACGTATGTATGCCACCGTATAGTTCCCTAGCCTTTAAATTTTTTTTCTAGGATGGTGAGGACGTACGGATCGTGCATGCATCATGTTCAAGCATACATGGCATTTCTTGCATTACTCCCTCCTTTAAAATATGATTGTCTGGCTAATTAAATTTCAGTATCCCTTAAATGATTCTCCCTTACGTTGTAACTTTTGCTACTGAGATGGCGCCAAGACTTAAACGCCTTTGCCGCAAGTAAGTCCATTTGGAGGCAGGGCGCCTCGTCACCGTTTAGCTCCTCGTGAGCCCGTCCCCGAGCCTCTTGAGGAGGAAAGGTGAGGACAGAGCTTGCTCGGGTGCTCTTGAGAGGAATGCGGCTCGGCACCGCTTGGAGCAAGTAACGGGGAAAGGGACCAAGAGACCCTTGAGGTTCGAGAGGTTGTGATTGCTCACCGCAATGTGAACGCATGTTGATTCACGTGATGAACCAGCGGAATGAAGCTCTGCACGAGGAGGATGTGTTGAGAGCACGACAGGTAGAGCTAGAGCACCAAGTGGCAATTCTTTGAGGAGTACAACGACAATCTCCATGAGGAGGTTCACTGTTACACAATCAACTTCACCCTCTCCGCCACCCGAGGATGAGGATGAGATGGGTTCTGGTGTCATCATGGTGAAGGTGATGATGACATGGAGGTCAATGGACTGAGGACATTCCACGATGAGGAGGAAGATGAGGAGTTGGAGCACGCTAGTGATGAAGATGGAGGAGAGATCTTGACACCGACTCGAGGATGATCGTGAGTTTAGCTTACTACTTAGCTAATGCGCAAGAGCTAGTCTTTTGTTGATCCTCATGCATGAACGAGTAGCTTTGGAATAAGTAATCGTTGGGATGTAATATCGAACCATAAGTTATCTTTGGATGTAAGTTTGGAACCACTATGGCTTGGATGTAACCTATCGAACGTATTATGCTCCACGTATGTGAGCCTTTGATAAATTCCGTCTTTGCGGTCTATGGATCGAGTGGTTGGTTAAGTTCATCGCATTTATGTGTCCATTGACGCGCTTGATGAGTTGTGTGGTTGTGATGAATGATTGTGCCTCTGTTGATTATCTAAATGCATTTCCTCCAATGGACTCAGTTTGGGCATAATTATACGATTCATCTACAAAAAAATTTCCACATCGTCAGTGCTCATTGGCTATACATTTTGCAGATGGCTCATCATAACCTTCGTCGCGGTCGTGGCATGGGAAATGAGGAACAACCACCTCCGCCACCACCCACACCGGTGAGCTAATGCGAGCAGGTTGTGGAAAGTCAACAGCATGTTAGGCTGAGGCTATGCATCGATGGCTAACCGTGAGGATCGTCATGTCCGCCAAGGACCCGAGCCAAACCGATCTGACAATGACTTTAAGGACTTCATGGATACAAAGCCTCCTATCTTTCGTGAGGCAGAAGAACCATTACAAGCTGATGAATGGTTGAGCACGATAGAGCAAAGGTTTGGATTGCTCCGTTTGACTGAAGGTATGAAGGCCACATATGCAGGACACCAGCTCCAAGGCCCTGCAGGCATCTGGTGGACACATCACAAGACCACCTTCCCTGCAAACGCCGAGATAGTTTGGGGTCAGTTTCAGGCGGCTTTCAGAGGACACTTTATTCCTCCTGGTCTCATGGCCATTAAGCATACTGAGTTTATGAAGCTCACCCAAGGCAACAAGAGTCTTAATGAATACCTCCAGGCATTCAACAACCTGGCGAGGTATGCTCCTGAGTTTGTCGAAACCGACGCTAAGAGAATAGCTAGCTTCAAGAGGGGACTTTCCCCTAAATTGATGAAGTCAATGGGCAACTGCAAGTGTGTCACCTTCAATGAGTTTATTAGTGACACTCTGACTCAAGAGAACAATGATAAGATATATGCCGCTTCTAAGAACCGCAAAAGAAACTTTGATTCAGGTGCTTCTCAGTCTAAGGCACCAATGATATCAAGGCCCGAAGACCGTCCACCCAATGCTAATGTCAGTACCGCCCACCTCGGAGAAGAAGAATCAAGCTAAAAGCTGGTTTTACATGAGGGTACACAATTTCCTTGCCAAAGAATACCTCAGGGGGGCAGCTCCAATGTCCCACCCCTAACGGGCCGTGTTGGGCTGTAACCAGCTGGTCATTGGGCAAATAGGTGTCCCCATCCTCCCAAGAATGCTCAAGGAAAGCGTCCGCCGTGGGCGTGTTCATTACACTCTTGTGGAGGAAATTCCTGCTTTGGTGAAGTGGTCACCATTGGTAAGTTTCTTGTTAATGATCACCCCGTTAGGTTGTGCTCTTTGATTCGGTGCTTCACATTCCTTTGTGAGTTCTACTTTTGCATCTAAGCATAAGATGAATGTGATTACAATTGTCAAGGGTGGTTATTGTATTAGTCTTTGCTTTGGGAATAATATCATGACTAACCAAGTAGTAAAAGATGTAAAGCTTGAAATTGGGGATCGAGAGTTTCTTACAGATCTTGTAGTGCTACCGGGGTAGGAATTGATATAATCCTAGGAATGAAGTGGATGAGTGGGAATGGAGTCTTGATCGACACGTCAACCCGTGTGGTAATGTTGAGGATCCTATGGATAAGAAGGGTTTTCTAGTGCGGTTACCTCGTGATATCTCTCTTCAATCTGACCAATGCTACCCTAGCCAAAGCCATTGAGGATCTACCAGGTTGTCTATGAGTTTCAGATGTCTTCCACGATGACTTGCCTGGATTACCTCCGGACCGCATGATGTAGAATTCAAGATAGAACTTATTCGAGCACGGCTCCTATATCTCGAAGGCCCTATAGAATGCCGCCCAATGAGTTGGTGAACTAAAGAGTCGATTGAATGAGCTATTGAAGAAAGGTTTGATTCGGCCTAGTTCTTCTCCTTGGGGTTGTCCGGCTATCTTTGTGAAGAAGAAGGACGAATCTTTGCGCATGTGCGTAGATTATCGTCCCCTAAATGTGTTACCATCAAGAACAAATACCCTCTTCCTCTCGATCGATATTCATTTGATCAGCTCTCTAAGGCTAAGGTATTCTCCAAGATCGATTTGAGGTCCGGTTACCATCAGATCAAAATTCGTCACGAAGATATACCTAAGATGACTTTCTCTACCCGTTATGGTTTGTTCGAGTACCTTGTCATGTCTTTTGGGTTGACAAATGCTCCCAAGCACACTTTATGTACTGATGAATTACGTATTCATGCGAATTGGACAAGTTTGTCGTCGTGTTCATTGATGACATCCTAGTATATTCTCGAATAAAGAAGAGCATCTTTGAACATCGAGAATTGTCTTAACTTTCGGTTTGCGTGACAACCCGACTTTATGCTAAGTTCAGCAAGTGTGAATTACGGTTGAACAAGATACCTTTTCTAGGTCATGTGTTATCCGGTGATGGAATTTGGTTGACCCTACTGAAGGTGCAAGAAGTCCTTGAGTGGAAGGCACCTATTACGGTCCTGAAGTTCGAAGTTTCTTGGGATTGGTGGCTATATATCGCCGCTTTATCCCGGATTTCTCAAAAATCGCCAAGCCCATGACTCGCTCATCGCAGAAAGATGAGAAGTTTGTGTGGACTCGAAGTGTGAAGAGGCTTTCCACACTTTGCGGACCTTGCTAACCTCTGCCTCTGTATTAGCACAACCCGACATCGAAAAGCCTTTTGATGTCTATTGTGATGCATGTGGCACCAGTTTGGGGTGTGTTCTTATGCGGGAAGGCGAGTAATTGCTTATGCTTCAGGCCGACTTCGAAAGCATGAAGTCAACTATCCTACCCATGACTTAGAGTTAGCGCAGATTGTTCATGCCACGAAGATTTGGAGACATTACTTGCTTCGGGTAATGTGTGCAACATCTATACCGACCATAAAAGCCTCAAGTACATCTTTACTCAACCCGAGTTGAACATGCGTCAACTGGCGCTGGTTAGAATTGATCAAGGACTACAACCTTCAAGTGCACTACCATCCCGGTAAGGCGAATGTGGTTCTTGATGCCTTAAGCGTAAAGGCCCATTGCAATTCCTTAGTTAGTGAAGATTTTCATCTGTCACACCTCCTTCATCTGTAGTACTTCACAATATCCTTTGTGGATTGCTCTCTTAGAAGTCGAATTATCGAACTCCGGAAGACCGATGTGGGTGTGTTTCACATCAAGCGGAAAATGAAAGAAAAAGAGACCAAGCACTTTAAGGTCGATGACAAAGGAATTATCTGGTTTAATGATAGACTTGTGGTACCCAAAGATAAAGAACTTAGAAATCAAATTATGGTGAAGCCCATTCTTCTAAGTTGTCCATCCATCACAGTAGTAGTAAAATGTATCAAGATCTCAAGTTGTATTATTGGTGGACCAAGATGAAGAAAGAAATCGCAGACTTACGTGGCAAGGTGTGATAAGCATTGTTGCCGAGTCAAGGCTATTCACATAAGGCCCGGATTGATTGCAGACCACTCTCTATTCCCCGGTGGAAGTGGGAAGAAATTAGTATGGATTTTATTGTTGGATTACCCACTACCAACAAGGGTTGTGATTCCATCTCAGGTTATCGTAGATCGTCTAACTAAATCTGCTCACTTTATTCCGGTCAAGTCTACCTATCACCCACACAATTATCTTTGAGATTTATTTTCAACAAGTGGTATGCGTCTCCATGGTGTACCCAAATCCATTGTTTACGATAGAGGACCTCGGTTCACGGCTCGCTTTTGGGAGTGCTTACATCAAAATCTTGGCACTCATCTAATCCATGATTCACGCCTATCATCCGCAAACATCGAGATGATCGAGGCGTGTTAATCAAATTCTTGAGGACATGCTTAGAGCTTGTCTTATTTCTTGCAAAGGTTCTTGGGAAGACTGGTTACCTCTCGCTGAATTCTCTTATAACAACAGTTATCAAGAGAGTATCAAAATGGCTCCTTTTGAAGCTCTTTATGGCCGCAAGTGTAGAACTCCTTTGAACTGGGTGGAACCCGGGGAAAGAAGGTTCTATGGTATCGACTTTGTAAAAGAAGCCGAAGAGCAAGTCCGAACTATATAAAAGAATATGACTGCCGCACAGGCTAGACAAAAGAGCTATGCTGACAAGAGAAGGAAACCTATTTTGTTTGAAGTAGGTGATCATATTTATCTGAAGGTATCCCCTATGAAAGGAGTCAAGCGTTTTGGAATTAAAAGGAAGCTTGAGCCTCGATATGTTGGACCCTACCGCATTATCGAGAAAAGTGGAAGAGTAGCATATAAGCTCGATCTACCCCGTGAGATGGGAGCTATATTTCCGGTATTCCATGTGTCCCGGTGAAGAAGTGTCTTCGTATTTCGAGGAAAGAATAGCAACAAGGAAAGTCAACTTGAAATCTGATCTTTCTTATGAGGAAAAGCCCGTGCAAGTTCGGATACTCAAGAAAGAGTGACTCGTTACAGTGGTTAAGTTATACAAGGTAGTTTGGAGTAATCATAGTGAACGGGATGCAACTTGGGAGCGGGAAGATTATTTAAAGGAAAATCATCCAACTTTCTATACTAAATGGTACGCTTTCCAAATCTCGGGACGAGATTTTTCTAAGGGGGGAGGGCTGTAACACCCTCGGTGTTTGGCTTCTGCTAATTGCAATTCGTCTCATAAACATGTGCATCATTTATCTCATCATGTCATTTTCCCTGAAACATACATATGAAACATTCGCATATTCTATTTGTTTCGTACTAGATTGTTTGTGAATGGTAGTAGTGCAACATAACAATGAAACATGAATTTCCCATGTCTTGAAGCATGGCAACAGGGTAGTAGTGTGACAAGTATAGTATAACAACAAGGTCACGCAACATGTGGAACATTGTATTGAAACATATGTATGAATTGCTTGTTTTACTTTCTTTATCACATGTGATCAGTAGAAGAGGTATAACAACTTTGTAAAATGGTTGATCATGGTCTAATACACCTTAACTATACTTAGTTTACTTGTTGGAACATTGTTCATGTAGATCAAAATGACCAAAATGCCCTCAAGTGCGATTTTGACTTGAATTGACCCTTGGAGTGTCATCGTTTGACTGATTCAAAAGTCCAACTTAGAAGCTTTGCATGGCTGTGCACTCTTTACAAAAGTTGTAGCTAATTTATCAAGGAACAAAAGTTGTTTTATGGTCAACTCATGAAAAGGTCTAGAACATGGTCAAACATGGCCCACAAGTTAGAAGTACATGCTGATTCATACTCAAAGCAAATTTTTCTAAGTCCTAAAGTGAATTACAGTTTGGGTACCAATGTTTGGAGCCGTGTATCTCCTTAACCAAGCCAAACCAGCTCGAGCTCCAAGCGAGATGAGTTGTAGTTCACATATAGATGATCAACTTTGTTAACTATGGCGTAGTCTAGATCGTCACGGGTTAGGAGTTAATCGTCGTCAAACATGCTCTGTCGGGTCGGGGCAATGGTACATGAATCGCGTTCAAAAAAACGATTCGATGACCGTCATGGCCGACCGCGCAGAAAGCTTGACGCCGCGTGTCCTCCACCCGTCATTGCCTTCGTCGCGCGAGGCCACGCAGCGTCGGGACGTCTGGCGGCGCAGTTGCGCTTTGAAGCCGCCCGCGCCGCCGAAGCGCACTTTTTCGCGCGCCATTTTCATTTCTTCGCCCCCCTCGCCGCCGCCGTCGCTCATTGAACGCCAAAGCCGCCGAGCCAAAAAAAAATCCAGCCCCACCGCGCGCCTTGGTCCGATTGCTCCCAGCCAAAGCACCGCCGTGTGTTCCTCCACATCAGAGACCTCACCGTCGTCGCTTTTTCTCGCCAGGTAGAGCTCACCGCGTAGGCGGCTCCACCGGGTCACCATGACCGCCGCCACCGAGCACGCGCGTGGCCGTGCTGCTCAAGCCCTTTCCCTCTCTTTCTCCCCCTTGCGCTGGTTTCTGTGGACCCTACTAAAACTCGTGGAGCCGGCCATTAGGGCCGAGACGCCATGGCCTCGCCGGAGCCGGCCGTGCAGTGACTGAGCGCCGCCGTGGCCATCGCCACCTCTCTTAGTTGCGTTAATCGCTGCGAGTAAGGGTTCCCCTAGGTCCGCTAGGATGAGACGAGCACGTAGACACCGTTTCCTTCGCCGGAGAAGCCACCGGCAGCGAGCTACGCCACCGGCCATCGCTTCTCCCCTGCTTCTCTCGCTGACACGCGGGTCCGCCCTGTCAGCCGTTGACGCGCTCGGCGGGAGCACTCTGGGCCAAGCCGTCGTCTTGGGCCGCGACTGCGTACTCGTGGGCCGCCGTTCCTTGGGCTGGCCCAACCGTGGCTGAAAGTTGTTTTCTTATTTTGTTTTGCTTTATTATTTCACAGATTTGGGTTGTTATTCAAAAATACGTATTTCCTTGTATATAGATCCTAATGCTATGGTTCTAATTTTGTTAGGTTCCTGGTCATGTCTAGTATTTAACAAAAATATTATATGAGCACATGTTTTAGAAAAATTTGATGAATTAAATAGGAGTTTGAAATGTGTTTTTAGAAGCATGCAAACTTGTTTGAATTTTATCTTGAGTTTCTGTGGTCCAAAAATTATGAAATTTTGTGGGCAGTCTGTTATTGCTGATGTGAAGCTCTGGTAAAAATTTTAGAGCTAGTGCATGTGTAGTTTTTAAGTTATAGAATTTCCTTTTATTAATAAGTAGATCTTGTGTGAATTTTCATAATTTTTCTATAGATCCAGTGAAGGTGAAATTTTATGGGTGCTATTCTTATGCTAGAAGGATGCTAGGAAAAATAGGAAATCTGTTGCTTGACACTTTAATAAGGTTTCCTAATTATGCTAGAAATAGACATGTCATCTGTTATTTTGGATACAGCAAGTTATGTTGGTCCAATGGCTTTGAAATTTTTATGGTAGCCTATGTGCAGCATGAGATAGCTACTGTAATTTTTGTAGATTTTTATGAATAGTTTTACTATATATTGCTTAAATCACCTAATTAACTAAATAAATGGGAAAAGGATATTAAATAATTTATTTAGAAGTTAGCACTATACCTTCTGATGTTTCTAAGATATGAAAAACAAGTTGGTAAACTTGGTTTGATCAAATTAGGCTTTTGCACCATCATTAAATAATTAAGTTAGCAACCCCGTCATTCTGGACAGATTCTAGGTCTACTGGAAATTGATTTGGTTAACTTCAGAATCATGCCTTGATGTTTACAAATGAATTGTAGAGAATTTCATAAGCTTTCCAGAATGTCCTCTTGCAAGTCATTTGGATTTATAAAACTCTGGTTATGATAGAATTAAGTTACTACTTGTTGCATATGAAGCTTTAACTGTTATTTTAAGTGTGTCTTTACTATTCTAAGTTCATGGTACTGTTCCTACGTGTTAGGCCTTTAACTAAAGATGAGCATCTTTATCTTAGGTTATGCAAGTTAGGTAAGTTGCTCTTGTTATTTAAGTTAAGTTGGATGCATGCTTAAAGTGATTTGCATAGAGCTAATTACTCGGTAAACGAGTGTCCAGTGATGTTTTCGTAAACACCCATTGTGATTCATTCATCATGAGCATCATGTCATTCCTTATGCATCCATGATATTTATCTTGTGCATCGACATGCAATAGGTGTACCGGAAGGAGTAACCTCGCTGGAATTGAGGAACCGAGCGCGAGCAAAGAGCAATGACGTATGGGAGATTCAGGAGGAGTAGCCTTGGGAGAAGTGCGAGACGAGGTCGCCGTTGAGTGCCACGACCACCGTCCTTGCAACTTTGTGAAAGGCAAGCCCCGGAGCATATTAAGCCTCCTAATTTCGAAATGCGAGCATGATATTATTGTTATATATATATATATATATATATTGTTGCATTAAGTTTAGGTGTTGGATGCAAACACTTACGCATTGGTTACCCATTCCTTGTCCAGATATTGTTACCTAAATCCTATGTAGCTCGAGGGCTCGAGTAGTGCTTAGCCACGCTTAAATGCGGTAGAAGTCGGGTGATTTCTGTCACTGCGAGATATAGGATGATCTGGTGGTACGGTTGGCTATATTTGCTATCGTGGAAAAGAACCAGATCTTAATTTGAAATGAAGACCGGACGGAGGCTTGCCGGTTTGCAGAGTGACTCCGTCTGTGTCGCTTAAGGACTGATTCTTGGAGCCTTTCCTGTTCATGTTGAACGCATGCCTCTCTCTTAGTTGGCGGGTCTGGAGACCGACCACGAAGCCGAGTAGCTCACCTCAGGCCGGGAGTCGATAAGTATATAGTGCGCCTCGGAAGGGAGCCGTAGGCGTGAGTCCAAGGGCAGGTGATTTAAAAGTCCTGATCGTCCTGGTAGAAGGGTAATCCCTGAGAGTGCTGGCGCTGATCGAACCCGCGAATTTGGTTCCTGAGATGTTCCAAAGGTGACCCACTGACTACCCTTGCAAAGTATGCGGGGTGAGAGTTAGGAATACCCCCTCAGCTGAGTTGTAATTCGATTCGAATCGCCGTCTCTCCCGGTTAGTGAGAACTTGACGGGCTTATCTCCAATGTAGATACACTTAATATCTTAATGGTTCGGAAATGATGATATGATAATGATAGCCTTATTATACCTGCTATGGTTAATATTGTTTGCTCCTAATAAGTGAGTGCTCTAGTACAGGTGCTAATCTAGTGGACAGGTAATTAATGATAAGCTTGATAATCAGTTTAAATTGGTTACTATAATCATAAGCTCTTTTATGCAAGCGTGTCAAGCTAGCCCACGAAAAGCCTTGCATGATCCTTGGTGTCGTTTATTTTCGATTTTTTGTCGGGTAAGTCTAGTTGAGTACCTTCTCGTACTCGGGGTTTATTTCCCACCATTGCGAGATGACCAGTTCTTCTTTGGTTCTTTGCAAATCGCCTTCTCCTGCTTTGGGGATGAAGACTAGACCGTTAGGCGCGGTCTCTACTAGTTCTCGTACCTGATAATGCTTTTGTGGGACATGACTCGGATCTGGCAATGTATTTGAAACTATGAAGTTATGTACTAAACTATGTTGCTTCCGCACACTCAAACTTGGTTTGTAATATTTTATTTGAACTCTGATGGATGTAATCCGAATGCTACTTGGGAAATGTTGCAACGAATGATGTGTTGTGTTGAATCATTACGATCTTGGTTTGTATGTCGAGAGTTGGTTGAAATCCTTCGTGATTTCCGGACTACCGGGATTATGGGAGCTTAAGTACAGGAATTTGATCGCTTCGGTGATTGTTTTTGTACTTACGTTCTTATGATTTGGTCGGTTCTGTTACACTACTGGCCTCTGCATCATGTCGATGTGGAGGCATCTGAGGTATAGCCTGGTAGTCATCATCTGAGCTGTCACTAGGCTCGCTCCCCTCCTGTTGATCCTCAAGCTGCTGCTCCTCAGTAGCTGCTATGCCTCTGATGATCTCGTCCTGCTGGGCAGCAGACTCTGGCACGTCGGGATGACGGCAAGGCTGGTAGGGTGCCTATGGTGTACTATGATGAATCATTTGTGCCATGTTATATGCATGAAACTCTGTGGTGGCACCGCTGTACTCAGCAAGCATTTCTGGAGGCCTAACTGTCACTGCCCTGTGAATGAGAAAGGTAATCCAATGGGCATATGGTAGCTGATGGTGACCTCTGAAGCCCTCAGCTATCGTGTCCTCCATCTCAGACAGAAGAAGATCTCAAATGTCAAACATTGTCTGCTGCATCAGGGAGTTGAGGAGCCATAGCTGTATACGTGTCAAGCGCTCTCTGTATCCCATCCTAGGAAGCAATGTCCTCCTCATGATGGTCTCAAGGACTCGAGCAGTAGGTGTGAGATCACTAGGAGTCCTGCTCGATCCCTCGCCAAATGTCTCTATGAAGCAGTGGTGAACCAAGTCTATAGGGGGCAACATGCCACCATGAGGGCGTCTAGGGGGTGCTGTCTGGCCATAGCACACCTCGTGAAGTCTGACTGATTGCTCCTATAGCCTGAGTATCTCCCTGACCCTCTGGCTCATCAGCCTGTAGTCTCTGCCCCTGAAAGCAATGTGAATGAAGCAGTGCTGAGGGTCAATCCACAATGTAGCATAAAACTGACGGACCCAACATGGAACATATAGCCCTGTCCGTCCAATCAGATCTATCAGCCCTGGCAAATATGATAGATACGGGCGAATGTACTCCCTGGCTGCTGCTACAATGGACTCTATGTTGCAGACTCTCTGTGATCTGAAAACTGCTCCACTGTTCAGATATGCATTGTAGAAGTCCTCTTGCAGTGGTGTGTAAAAACCCTCTAACGCTCTATCATCCCTCCTAGGCAGAAACCACTGGTCAAACTCTACAAATCGTAGCTGCCGAACTTGCTTGGCCGTGGCGGCTCTCAAGTCCAAGTGTGTCACAGGAGGCGGACCCTGTGGTCTAGGTGGTGGACGAGAACCCCTCCACTGTGTATCTGCCCTCGGTTGTGGCTAAGGTGCCAGCTCTGTCTCCTCTGCCTGCTCTGTCTGCTCATCCTCCTGAGTCTGCTCAACTGGCTATGACTGCTACGGTGACTCCCCCTAAGGCTGGCTCTCATCAATGGCAACACGCCGTCCTCCAATCATGAGTGTCCCAGCTGGACCACCATGACAGCGCTCGACCTACTCAAGTGTAGCCCTCAGAGATGGTGAAAGTGGCTGATCTGCAATAACCACCCCACTGCAAGCACCTCCTGCCTCTGCACGCTCTGCGGCCTTAGCAACTACAGCTGCTCTGGCTATCTCTACATCTGGGTACTTGCGCTTTCTTGTCGCCAGCTTCTTTGTTGCCTTGGCTTTTGCATCTGCAGGCAGGCGAGGTGGGGGCCTCCGATCCTTGTCACCGGGACCACCTCCGACGTTCTTTGTGCGAGCCATCTGATGAATCTGAAGAGATCAACTGCCGCTGACAAAGACCAACTGTCAATCTGACACTTTCGAGGCTTGGCCTCGATCCGTACTCATGAGCTTGGCCCCGAGTTGACTGACAACTACAACTAGAACCACAACGGCACCAACTCACTGCACGATGGAATAGATAGATATACAAATAATTTTAATTATATCTAAAGATGCGAAACCCTAAGAAAGCAAGCAATTAGGTATGAAATTGAAACACGGGCTTGCTACCTAATGATTCGGTGATCCGAGAAGAAAAGAAACGTCACGCGGGGAAACCACCGGATGGCAACTGGCGATTAGGGTTAGGGTTCGTGATGCTCGGCGTGAAAATCAGTCAGGGCACTGGAGCAGAGCACGGCGATGCAGGATTGCTACGGGCTCAGGCGTGGATGTCGCTATGGCGCGCTAGGGCACGGTGGATGACGGCGCTGGAGCTCGGCGCGGGCAGTGGAACCACGGGCAGAGGCACGCGGCGACTCAGGCACAAGAGGCGGCACTAAAGAAAGGCACGGCGGTGCAGGGCGCGGATGGCGTGGATAGGGCGCGGTGGAGCGAGAGGTAGCATGGCGGCGTGGGCTTGGCTGGTGCGGCGGCTCGGTGAGCTTGCGTAGGCGGCTAGGGTAGGAGATGCGGTCCAGCAAAGTCAGCACGGCGGATAGGGCTAAGCACGACGCGACGCTAAGTTAAATAGGGTTCCCCGGCAGATCAAAAAAGAAAACAGAGAAAGAGATCAAAATCCGCACGACACCTATTGACCAAATGCTCTGGTGGTTCGGTCGATTCTAGAGAGGTCCAATTCCTCTGGAATCACGACCGAACACGTCCGGTGGACACCGACCGGACGCAGCCAGAGTCCGGTCACTTAGCCTTGACGCCTTCATTCACGACCGAACGCTGAAACGCCTTCTGACCGGACGCTGAAGCGCAGAGTCCGGTCACTCCTTCACAGCAAGTTCACCTTCTGTGAACTGACCGGACGCTGGACTTCAGAGTCTGGTGCAGTGTCCGGTCACTCCTTTTCCAGCAAATCTTGAATGATCTTCATGCTGCTTGTTCCCAATCAAGTCCCAACTCAAATAAGATCCAAATAAACACCAATTGGGACTGATGTGAGTGACCTCTCTCAAACCCTCAAGTTTTTCAAAATATTTTGCCTTAGGCTATAATTCTTTTTTAAGAAAATAGGCAATAAGAGGTTAATTTAAGATAAACGACAAAACAACATTCTTGCATATGCAATACTTGTAAGTAAATCTAGTTGCTTGTCAAGTTTGATCCAAGGTTAAGCTTCTTCACACGCTTTTCGGCGGTTATCTTAACCATGTTAGACAAGCCCTATATGCATTGCAATAAAATAAACATGTTGTATATTACAATGCAATGCAAGGGACAACACAAGCTCATCTTTTAGTGAAGTTACTAAAATCAAGCACATCGAGCTCATTCTGCAATCTACAAAATGTTGCCTCATCTAGCGGTTTAGTGAAGATATCCGCCAATTGATCTTTGGTCCTTACACCTTCTAATGATATATCATTTTTAGCAACATGATCTCTAAGAAAATGATGGCGGATATCTATGTGTTTGGTGCGAGAGTGTTGATCCGGATTATTTGCAAGTTTTACCGCACTTTCATTGTCACACAAAAGAGGTACTTTTTCTAGAACTACACCATAGTCTAGCAAAGTTTGTTTCATGTAAAGTATTTGTGCACAACAAGCACCCGCGGCAATGTATTATGCTTCAGCGGTGGACAAAGCCACACTATTTTGTTTCTTGGAGGACCAAGACACAAGTGATCTACCAAGCAAATGGCACCCTTCGGATGTGCTTTTTCTATCAACTTTGCAACCGGCATAATCCGAATCAGAATAGCCAACTAATTCAAATATAGCTCCTTTGGGATACCAAAGGCCAATGCTTGGTGTGTGCTTAAGATACCTAAGGATTCTTTTTACGGCAATTAAATGAGTTTCCTTAGGATTAGCTTGAAATCTTGCACACATACACACACTAAACATGATGTCGGGCCTAGATGCGGTTAAATATAATAAGCTACCAATCATAGAGCGGTAGAGAGTTTGATCAACCGTGTTACCTCCCTCATCTAAGTCGAGATGTCCATTAGTAGGCATTGGTGTCTTGATTGACTTACATTCATCCATCTTGAATCTCTTGAGAAGGTCTTTTGTATATTTCTCTTGAGAGATGAAAATCCCTTCTCTCATTTGCTTGACTTGAAAAACAAGAAAGAATCTAAGCTCTCCAATCATTGACATTTCGAACTCCTTCGACATCAATTCACCAAACTCTTTGCAAGAATCCTCATTTGATGATCCAAAGATGATATCATCAACATATACTTGACAAATGAAGATATGCCCATCAAGTTTTTTGGTGAATAGTGTGGTGTCGACCTTCCCAATGGTGAAGCCCTTCTCAATGAGGAAGTCCCGAAGGCGCTCATACCAAGCTCTTGGGGCTTGCTTAAGCCCATATAACACCTTGGACAACCTATAAACATGATTAGGATATCTAGGGTCTTCAAACCCAGGAGGTTGATCAACATAGACTAGTTCATTAATAAAGCCATTTAAAAATGTACTTTTCACATCCATTTGATAAAGTTTCATTTCATGATGTGATGCATATGCAAGAAGGATACGAATGGCTTCTAGTCTTGCAACTGGTGCAAAGGTCTCTCCAAAATCCAAACCTTCAACTTGAGAGAACCCCTTTGCAACTAGTCTTGCCTTGTTCCTCACAACTACGCCTTGATCATCTTGCTTGTTGCAGAACACCCACTTTGTTCCAATGACTCTTGCACCTTTTGGTCGCTCTTCAAGAGTCCAAACTTCATTGCGGGTGAAGTTGTTCAACTCTTCATGCATGGCATTTATCCAATCCAGATCTTCAAGAGCTTCTTCTACCTTGGTAGGCTCATAACAAGAGACAAAGGAGTGATGAGCATTAAATGAAGCAAGTTTTTGTGATCGAGTCATTACTCACTTTGATGGACTCCCTATGATGAGATCTTGTGGATGATCTTGTAGTAGTGGTGTATTTCTTCTATTGACCACTTGAGGGGAAGGTTGTGGAGCATCGACATCTTGTGCTTGTGCCACCATTTGTTCTTGGGAGACATGAGTGTCTTCATTTTCTACTCTCCCATCTTTATCACAATCTTGTGGCATATTTGATGAAGAAGGTGGATCAATCACTTGTACATCATCTTCATCATCTTTAGGCTTGATGTCTCCAACCGGAATGTTCTTCATGGCCTCCCTCAATGGTTCATCACCTACATCATCAAGATTCTCATGTGCTCCTTGGGAGCCATTAGATTCATCAAATTCCACATCATATGTTTCTTCAACCAAGCCGGTGGCATGATTAAATACTCTATATGCTTTAGACTTTGATGAGTAACCAACAAGGAAACCAATATCACGTCTTTGAAACTTCCCTAGGTGTTGCCGCTTCTTGTAGATGTAGCATTTGCAACCAAACACCCTAAAGAAGGAGACGTCCGGCTTCTTCCCATTGAGCAACTCATAAGGTGTCTTGCCAAGAAACTTTTGAAGGAATAGGCGGTTGGATGCATAGCATGTGATGTTGATTGCTTCCGCCCATAGAGCTTTAGGAGTGTTGTACTCATCTAGCATTGTTCTTGCAAGAGTGATCAATGTCCGGTTCTTTCTCTCAACTACACCATTTTGTTGAGGAGTGTACGTTGCGGAGACCTCATGTTTGATTCCAACTTCATCACAATAGGCTTCTATGTTTGTGTTGTCAAATTCTTTCCCATTATCACTTCTTATCTTCTTGAGCTTCACTTCAAATTCATTTTGAGCTCTCTTGGCAAACTTCTTAAAGCAAGATGCAACTTCGAATTTGTCATGAAGGACGAATACCCATGTATACCTTGAATAGTCATCAACAATCACAAGACAATAAAGATTTCCTCCCAAACTCTTGTATGTTGTTGGTCCAAATAAATCCATGTGAAGGAGTTCTAGCACTCTTGTGGTTGACATGAAAGCTTTTGTTGGATGAGTATTTGCAACTTGCTTGCCGACTTGACATGCACTACAAAGCTTGTCCTTCTCAAACTTCACATCCTTCAACCCTCTCACCAAATCATTCTTCATTAGCTTCTTGAGTGAGCTCATCCCAACATGAGCAAGTCTTCTATGCCATAGCCACCCAAGTGTTGTTTTGGTGAATAGGCAAGTCTTCAAGTTTGCATCTTCGGAGGTGAAATCCACTAGATATAGATTGTTGTATCTAAATCCTTTGAATATCACTTGATCATCATCTTTCTTGGATACAATAACCTCCTTCTCGGTGAACAAGCATTGGAAGCCAAGATCACACAATTGTCCAACGGATAGCAAGTTGAAACTCAATGAAGCAACATATAACACATTGGAGATAGAATGATCATTTGATATTGCCACTTTGCCCAATCCTTTAACCTTGCCCTTTGAATTATCTCCAAATGTTATTCTCTCTTGTCCATCTACCTCTTCATCTAGTGAGGTGAACATACGAGGATCACCGGTCATATGTTGTGTGCAACCACTATCAATAATCCAATGACTTCCGCCGGTCTTGTAGTTCACCTACACACAAGAGATCAAGCTTTAGGAACTCAAACTTGTTGAGGGCCCTTCACCTTCTCAACAAGTGACTTTGCTACCCATATTTTCTTAGGCCTATTCTTGTTGGGAAGTCCTAAGAACATCACTTTCATCTTCCCACTAGAATCCTTTATAACCATGTAATGAGCATTGAAGGCAAAAGGTCTAGCATGCTTGGGCAAGGGTTGTGGTGGTGGAGTTTGGCACTCATGAGCAAAGTGGCCTCTTGTCCACACTCAAAACATCTCTTTGGATTTGGCTTTAACTTTTGTTGTTGTTGAGCTTGAGTCTTCTTCTCTTGGTTTGCCACGTAGCCAATACCACTTCTATCCATCTTCATGACGGTGTTCATGAGTAGCTAACTTTGAAGATGCTTGCCTGTTGCAAATTTGCTCAAACCAATCTTGAGATGATCTTTCTCCAACTTGAGCTTCTTGTTCTCTTCCTTGAGAGCATCATTGTTCTTCTCTTCCTTGAGCTTCTTGTTCTCAACTTTGAGCTTCTCATTCTCAAGGATCAAACTATCATCATGAACAATAGTTTCTAGCACTATAGACTTGGTGGTTTTGAGCTCTTCACGATCTTTCTTTAGCTTCTCATTCTTAAGGATTAACTCTTCATCCTGATCAAGAGTTTGTAGCACTATAGTGTTGTGGCTTTTGATCTCTTCAAGATCTTTCTTGAGCTTTTCATTGTCATTCTTGAGCTTGACAAACTCGTCATAGTCATCGGCCTCAACCACTTGCTTGCCCTTGCTACTAGAACTTTGTTCAATGCTCTCAATGATCAAGTCATCACATGATGTAGCTATATCAATCTTAACAATATCGTTAGTAGCATCATGTGGCTCATTTGATAGAAATTCTTGAGCCATGACAAGAGTATCATGATTAATCTTAAGAGTAGTATATTCATCTTTTAGCTTGTTGTGGCTAGTGATGAGCTCATTGTGTGTCCTCTCAAGTTTATCATGTTTATCTTTAAGCTCTTTCTTAGAAGATTTGAGCTCCTTTAGTTTGGATGACATAGCATCATTTGCTTCTCTAAGCTCAACATTTGCCTTTTCTACTATATCACATTTGGCTAAGAGAGAATCATTTTTAGCATCTAGCTTTTCATTCTTAGCTCTAGTCTTTATGATGATCTTAGTGTATTGTTTTAACAATTTAGCAAGCTCATCATAAGTAGGAGATTCATATTCATCATCATCACTATCACTATCATCACTAGCATGTTCATCATCACTACTATCATCATTGTTTGATACCTTGAGTTCACCCTTGGCCATAAGGCATAGGTGTGTAGAGGATGATGACGGTGGTGGCGGTGAAGATGATGAAGACTCAATAGCAATAGCGGCCACCTTCTCGTTGTCACTATCATCATCAGATGATCCACTAGATGAGTCAATGTCCGTGAGCCAATCACCGACAATGTATGCCTTTCCATTCTTCTTCTTCTTATGGAAATCCTTCTTCTTGCCATCTCTCTTCTTGTATGGCTTGTTCTTCTTCTTCTCATCTTCATCTTCATTACTTGAGTCATCTTTCTTGCCTTTGTTCTTGTTCTTGAACTTGTCTTTCTTGGGCTTGGTGCATTGGTGTGCTAGATGACCAAGTTCACCACAATTAAAGCAATCCATTTTGGAGATTGGCTTCCTTCTAGGGCTTGTGAAGAACTTCTTCTTCTTGCCATCAAACTTGATGCCACTCTTGTTAAGCTTCTTAAGCATCTTGGTGGTCTTCTTCACCATAAGAGCAAGACTTTCATCATCATCTTCTTCATCACTTGAGCTCTCATACTCAAGTCTTGCTTTGCCCTTATCTTGGATAGCTTTGAATGCTAAGTCCTTCTCTTTCTTCTTGGTAGAGGATGAGCCATCTTGTTGTGTGATGTGCATGTACATCTCATGAGCATTGATCTTTCCCAAGATTTGTGTCGGTGTAGCGGTGGAAAGATCACCTTGATGAAGCACGGTCACAATATGCCCATATTTTTCAATGGGGAGGACACTCAAGATCTTTCTTACAACATCGGATGGTTGCATTTGAGTGAGTCCAAGCCCATTTACTTCCTCTACAAGAACATTCAAGCATGAGTACATTTCATTAGCACTCTCTTTAGGAAGCATCTCAAATGAATTTAACTTTTTTATGACAAGATGATAGCGTTCCTCACGCTCACTCTTGGTTCCCTCATGGAGCGCACAAACGTCCGACCATAGTGCATGGGCGTCTTTGTGGTTCCTTACGTGGTTGAACACATCTTTGCAAAGACTCTAAATATGGTGTTTCAAGCCTTTGCATTCCATTTTCATAGTTCACCTCATCGCCTTGTAGGTGTGCGGCATCTCGAGGTTTTGGGAAGCCTTGTGAGGCAGCTCTAAGTATCCCAACATCTAGAGCTTCCAAATATGCCTCCATGCGGATTTTCCAATAAGGAAAATCATCCCCCTCAAAGATAGGAGGAGGTCCATCCCTGTGAGACATCTTTCTCTAGGCAGTTAAGCCTAAATACGTGAGCACGAGGCTCTAATACCAATTGAAAGGATCAAGATGCCCAAGAGGGGGGGTGAATTGGGCTAATTCTAAATTTCTTTGCAATAATCAAATCCTATTGTTGTAACACGGCCTCCGAGAGTAGCGGAGACCAACACGGTCAGCAGTTCGCAGAGACGTCTTCGACCGATCACCTAAGCGAAGGACCAGCCACCATGCCTCCAAACCCTGACCCCAGAAAGATGGTAGTTTCTCAGACTATGCTCGCAGGACGCTGCATGCAACCTCGGCACAGCCTCCTCCCATTAGGCACGCAGGCACCTCCGGGCGAAGAGGGCGGAGGCCTCCCCACTGACAGGCTAATCAAATGCCAACGTCTAATATGTGTGTGCAGGTAAGCAAAGGAAGGCGCTCATGGACGGTGCTGGCGCTCCGGTTCGGCCTCCGCTCATATGGGCGGAGGCCCGAGCAGGAGCACGACTGAACCGGGCGTCGGAGGTCGGTGGCTTTCGGCGTCCCTGAGGCGGAGACTGCAGGCGGGGACCCGAGGGTTCATCGCCGAACCCTAGGGCTAGATAGGGCGGAGAGCGACGGTGAAGGGCCAAAGACCCATCAATGAATCCTAAGGCCCACTGGGCCGGTTGGTCACATAGGCCCAGTATCTGATGGCGGCGTGGCAAGATTACCCCAGAGACAAAGAGCAAGTAGAGGAATATTCCCATAATGTACAGTAGCAGTTGAGGGGCACTGTTGTAAACACCGCAAAGGTGGTAGTTGAGCCCTATAAATAGGGAACACTTGTAACAGTACGGGGGGGAGTGAATGTATTAATGAAACCACAGCATTGCATGTCACTCCCTTACACGCTCACTTGCCGTGCCTACCCTTCCAAGCTTCCGCCCGATTACCGCTCTCATCGAGCAGAGGCCCCTACCACTTCCTCACCGTCTGAGACCGCAAGTCTCAACATTGGCGCCCACCGTGGGGATCGGTCGGAGACATGACCACGTGCAGTCTCCGCCCCTGCGGACGTCCTTGCTTAAGGCGCTTTGAGCTCACGACATGCTCAGGCAGACCGTGGTCTCAAAAGGGGGGAACTGTTGTAACACGGCCTCCGAGAGTAGCGGAGACCTACGCGGTCAGCAGTTCGTAGAGACATCTCCGACCGATCACCTAAGCGAAGGACCAGCCACCATGCCTCCAGACCCTGACCCTGGAAAGATGGCAGTTTCTCAGACTATGCTCGCAGGACGCTGCATGCAACCTCGGCACAGCCTCCGCCCGTTAGGCGTGCAGGCACCTCCGGGCGAAGAGGGTGGAGGCCTCCCCACTGACAGGCTAATCAAATGCTAGCGTCTAATATGTGTGTGTAGGTAAGCAAAGGAAGGTGCTCATGGACGGCGCTGGTGCTCTGGTTCAGCCTCCGCTCATATGGGCGGAGGCCCGAGTAGGAGCATGACTGAACCAGGCATCGGAGGTCGGTGGCCTTCGGCGTCCCTGAGGCGGAGACCGTAGGCGGGGACCTGAGGGTTCATCGCTGAACCCTGGGGCTAGACAGGGCGGAGAGCGATGGTGGAGGGCCAAAGACCCATCAACGAATCCTAAGGCCCGCTGAGCTGGTTGGTCACGCAGGCCTAGTATCTGATGGCGGCGTGGCAAGATTACGCCAGAGACGAAGAGCAAGTAGAGGAATATTCCCATAATGTACTGTAGTAGTTGAGGGGCACTGTTGTAAACACCGCAAAGGCGGTAGTTGAGCCCTATAAATAGGGAACACTTGTAACAGTACGGGGGGAGTGAATGTATTAATGAAACCACAACATTGCGTGTCACTCCCTTACACGCTCACTTGCCGTGCCTACCCTTCCAAGCTTCCGCCCAATTACCGCTCTCATCGGGCGGAGGCCCCTACCACTTCAGGCCACTACCACTTCCTCACCATCTGAGACCGCAAGTCTCAACATTGGCGCCCACCGTGGTTTGGCCAAGGCAAACCGACGATGGCAGGGAAAAGAAAAACCACCACCAGAGCAGCAACGACCATAGGTCAGAGAGGAAGGCCTAGGCGCACCACTCGCAGCACCTACGCAACCTCACCAGCGGAGGATGACACCAGAGCAGATGCCCAGGGTCAACCACCGCAACCCCAAGATCTAGAGATTCAAGACCCAGAGGCACAACACTCGAGCAAGAACTGCAACAGCTGCAAGCACAGTTGCAAAGAGCGCAACAAGAGAGGGACAGAATGGCAGCAGCATTCACAGCTAATCAGCAAGCTACTCAAGCGTCAGCACAAGCAGTAGAAATAAGGCAGCAGTTGGCAGTCCTACACGCTGAGATGCTAAGTATGCAGCATGCAGTACCAGCATCAACCTCCACAATCCCAGCCTCCGTAGCAACACCAACTACAACCATACCACAAGGGCCTCCGCCAGTGATCAGCCCGCCCACGATGCCATCTCAGGTGATGCGGAGGCCTATCGATCCCAAGACCCCACTCTCTGAAGGCATACAATAGTCGCCATGGCCAACGACGTACAAGCCAATCACACTACCAAAGTTCAACGGAAAGACAAACCCCATCAGTTCATTATGAGTTACGAGGTAGCAGTAGCCTCCACCGGTGGAGACGACGCCGTCTTGGTAAAGTCATTTGTCATTGCAGCCGAAGGCGACGCGTTGGGTTGGTATTCTATGCTCAAACCAAGCACAGTCTATTCTTGGGAAAACCTCCGGGACAAGATATTGGCAAAATTCAAGGGCCTAACAGCACAGACGCTGACTTCCACAGATCTGTTCTAGTGCAAGCAAATGCAAGGAGAGACACTACATGACTACTTCCAGAAATTCGTGCAACTAAAGGCGAAGGCACCAGACGTCCCAGACGAGATCGCCATTGAAGCAGCGATCAAAGGCCTCCGAATTGGGCCATTCGTAGCACACCTAGCAAGAAAGAAACCAACTTCCATATAGTAGTTGTATGACAAGTTCGAGAAATACTGCAGATCAGACAATGACCTCCGGAAAAGGCTGGAGGAGCAGGGTCAAAACAGACAGCAAAACAGCAGCAAAAACTCTCAGAAAAGCTATACGAACCAGAATGCATCAAATCAGAAACCAGGCCAGGGGCAAGTGCTCAGCATCGAGGGTCAACCCTACCCCGAACAAGGGCAACTAGCAGCGCCAGCAGGACCGGAGACCTAGACCAGGAACCAAGGTTGGCAAGGTTACCAAGGCAAAAAATGGAACAAAAACCACAAGCAGAAACAACGTAGGCCATATTGCGTTTTTCACGGCGAAAGCGCAGGGCACAGCACCAAAGATTGTCCGGAGACAAAAGAGACACAGGAAAGGATGAAGAACAAGCAGACTGCCCAACCTCCCACACAGCAGAGCGCAAGAGAGGTCAACACCACCTACACAACTAGCCACCAGCAGTACTACCCAATGTACCTAGCGCTAAACGCAAACCAAATACATCCCTCCACACTGGCCTCTTCTTATTACCCAAACTTCATACCAGCATGGCGGTTAGTGCCTTCGCAGCAGCCTCCGGCGGGTAACTACAGGTCGGAGGCAAGCCTGACCTACATAAACCCAAAACCTTGCCACATAACCTACCTCGAAGCAAACCCACCGCCACAAAACCAAAGCAAGTTCGAGCCTCCGCCGCAACAGCAGCACATGCAGCAACTGCCTCTGCCGCCACCTCACAACCAACCACCAACACCAAAAAATGAGCCAAACCCAGAAAACCAAGTCAACCCCCATGGACCACTACCAACAATAGGCATGATACTACCAATCGCCGGAGGATCATCAATGGAGTTTCAAACGAAAAAGCAGAAAAAGGATCATCTCCGCCTGGTAAACAACGTAGCAGTCCAAGGCCCAGCAAAATACACAGATTGGTCCAGAGTCCCAATCACCTTCACAGAAGAAGATCTCCAGCTAGAAAGCTACCCTCACACAGACGCAATGGTAATCAAGACCAACATAGCAGCATGGGAGATAAGCAGAGTACTGATTGACACTGGCAATTCAGCAGATATCATCTTCGCAAATACCTTCGACCAAATGAAGCTCAGCAGAAATCAACTACAGCCCTCCGAATCCCCTTTGATAGGATTCGGAGGCAAGCAGATACAAGCACTAGGAAAAATCTCACTCCCAGTGTCGTTTGGAACCCAAGCAAATGCTAGAACCGAGTACATAACCTTCGACGTCATCGATCTGTATTACCCATACAATGCCATCTTGGGCAGAGGATTCACAACCAAATTCAACGTAGCCCTGCATATGGCCTACCTATGCATGAAAATACCAGCACTCCATGGTATTATCATAGTCCGAGGCAGCCAGAAAGAAGCAAGAAACATAGAAAAAGCAATCTACAGAGCCCAAAGAAACATCAATGCAATCCAGTCGGCAAACAAAGAACTAGAGCCTCCGGATATGCCCAAAGGAAAAACAGATATGGTAGCTCAAGAAGAGACAAAGGTGACCCCTCTAGAAAAGGAGTTACCAGATAGAAAAGTAACAATCAGCTCAGAATTGAGCAAAGCAGAGGAGGAAGAGCTCATGGAAACTCTAGTAAAAAACAAAGACATCTTCGCCTGGTCAGCCTCTGACCTCTAGGGAGTCAGCAGGGACATCATACAGCATGAACTGGATATCAATGAAAACATGAGGCTAAGAAAGCAGAAACAGAGAAAAATGTCGGAGGACAGAATCCTGGCAGCAAAGGCGGAGGTGCAAAGATTGCTAGACGCAAAAGTCATCAGGGAAGTCAAGTATTTAGAATAGCTTGCAAATGTAGTACTGGTACCAAAGAAGAATGGCAAAATGAGAATGTGCATAGATTTCACAGATCTGAATAAAGCTTGCAAAAAAGACCCTTTCCCATTGCCAAGAATTGATGCCTCCGTCGACAAGGCAGCCAGGTGCCAGAGGTTTTCTCTCCTCGACTGTTTCTCTGGGTATCACCAAATCTGGATGAAAAAAGAAGACGAAGACAAGACAAGTTTCACCACTCCATTCGGGACATATTGCTACACCAGAGTGCCGGAGGGCTTCAAAAATGCCGGAGCAACCTTTGCCAGAATGACAAAGGAAGTTTTGGGCTCACAACTAGATAGAAACATCATAGCCTATGTCGACGACATAGTGGTCATGAGCAAGAACAAGGATGATCATGTCTCCGACTTACAGGAGACCTTCGCCAATCTAAGGACAGCTGGCCTCCGTCTCAACCCAGAAAAATGTATATTTGGACTCATAAAAGGGAAGATGCTCGGATACATCATAAGCAGCAAAGGCATCAAACCGAACCCAGACAAAACCAGAGCAATAATGTCAATGGCAGAACCCAAAAACAAGAAAGAAGTGCAAAAGTTGATGGGAAGAATAGCAGCGCTCAACAGATTCATCTCAAAATCAGCAGAACGTAGCCTACCCTTCTTCCAAGCCCTGAGGGGCGGAGACAACTTTGAGTGGGGGTCCAAGCAGTCAGAGGCATTTCATAACTTGAAAGAGTATCTGGCAAACTCACTGATGGTCTCCGTCCTAGAATCAAACAACCACCTATTGCTATATGTGGCGGCCTCCGACCATGCAGTCAGCGTAGTCTTAGTTCACGAGATGGAAAAAGAATCAGGCAAAACTCAAAAGCCAGTTTATTTTATCTCAGAAGCACTATCCGGAGCCAAGCTAAACTACATTGAGGTAGAAAAAGTTGCCTACGCAGTGCTGATGGCATCAAGAAAACTAAAGCATTATTTCCAAGCCAACGAAATCTTAGTTCCAACATCGCTGCCACTGCAAGACTTGCTCAGAAACAAAGAAGCCTCCGGCAGAATAGGCAAATGGGCTACAAAGCTATCACAGTTTGGTATCTCGTACATCCCCAGAACATCAATCAAATCACAAGCACTAGCCGACTTTGTAGCAGATTGGACCACTCAAGGCTGGATAGCATTCACGGATGGAGCCTGGGGCCAAGCCGGAGCAGGAGCATCCGCCATCCTAACGGCACCCTCTGGTGTCAGACTGAAATACATAGCAAGGCTAGAGTTCAAATCAACAAACAACATAGCAGAATATGAAGGCCTGATCCTAGCACTCAATAAAGCAAAGGCCCTAGGGGCAAAAACATTGACAGTCAAAACAGATTCTCAAGTGGTTACTGGCCAAGTAGAGAAAGAATACATAGCAAGAGAGCCAGAACTCATCAAATACCTATCCGTTGTCAGAAACATGGAGCAGAGATTCGAGGGCTTCACCCTGAAGCACATCCCAAGATCAGAAAATGCGGAGGCAGATGAACTAGCAAAAGCTGCGGCAAACAACACTTACTCGCCACCAAACACTTTTATCAGATCACGAAGTCTCCAAAGAATCTGCGGAGACATCTAAGGCACCTAGGCCCATACTACACCTGCAAAATGAAGATTGGAGAAAGGCGATAACAGAATTCTTGGAAGGCAAAACCACCGAAGAAGATGAAGCAAAAGCAGCAAGAATACAGGCCAGGGCAAGAAATTACACAATCATAGATGGTGTACTATACAAGAAAGGAGTAGTCCAGCCTCTCCTCAAATGCATATCGTAGAGCGAAGGCATAGAGTCGCTTCAAGAAATACACTCAGGAATTTGCGGGTCGCACATTGGCTCTAGAGCATTATCAGTAAAGGCAATAAGGCAAGGCTTTTACTGGCCAACACACATACAAGACGTAGAGCAGACAGTCAGAACATGCAAAGCATGCCAAACATTCTCTCCCGGGCAGTCAAAACCGTCGTCGGAGACCCAGCTTATACCTCCGACATGGCCGCTACAAAGATGGGGTATGGACCTGGTCGGCCCATTACCACCATCCCAAGGAGGAAATAGATTCATAGTAGTGGTAGTAGAATATTTGACAAGATGGATCGAAGCAAAGCCACTGGCGAAGATAACCTCAGAAACTGTCAGAAAATTCTTCTGGCAAAACATCATTTGCAGATTCGGTGTACTGAGGATTCTGACAGTAGACAACGGAAAACAATTCGATTCAGAGAGCTTCAAAGAATTCTGCAAAAGCATTGGGACAAAACTAGCCTTCGCCTTAGTATACCACCCAGAGTCCAATGGTGCTGTGGAAAGAGCAAACAGAATAGTGTTTTCAGCAATATCAAAAACATTGTTGGGCCTCCGCAAAGGAAAATGGGTAGATGAATTACCCAAAGTGATTTGGTCACATAACACAACTATCTCAAGAACAACAGGATTCACACCATTCAAACTGCTTTATGGAGAAGAGGCAATGATGCCAAAAGAAATCAAGCATAAAAACCTCTGCACAACGAGACAGCTAATGTTGCAAGATGAAGAATATGCAAAAGAAACAATAGAAGCCACAAGACTGGAAGCAGTCGAAAACATTACAAAATATCAGTCCCAAACTAAGAAGTGGAGAGACTATCAGGTGGTAAGAAAAGACATAAAACACGGAGACCTTATGTTCAGAAGAAAACCCAACGCACAACTTATTGGCAAACTACAACCGAAATGGGAAGGCCCATACACAGCAACGGCAGCAGGGCGCCCAGGCTCTTTCCACTTGACCGACAGCGAAGGTGTCACGACAACCCACACCTGGAACATCGACAGCCTCTGCAGATTCTACATCTAGGCAAATGTACCAAAGGGCAACCTCTGCAAATAATAAGCGGAGGCCCCTCCGTTCATTTACTTTTCAGTTCTTTTCTATTTTTAGCCCAAAAATGTAAAAGAGCCTATACTCTTTTCCTCACAGGGGAACTCCAAGCGGAGGTGAGGTTTTTAACGAGGCCGGCTCAATGTAAAAATCCTCTAAAAAATATAAAGAGGTAATTCCCCAGAGGAACGCTACAAAACCAAAAGCGGCCAGCTCTGGCGCCGCAATATTCGGTAAGTAAAAATAATCACAGGTCTTTTCAAAGTGCCGGCCACAGGCCTTGGCAATTTGAAACAACCTACATGGCCAAACAGGCCTCCGAAACTTGACGAAGACCTGACCATATTCAGGCATCAAGGCAAAAACAACTTTAGCCAAACAGGCCTCCGAACCTTGACGAAGACCTGACCATATTCAGGCATCAAGGCAAAAACAACTTTGGCCAAACAGGCATCCGAACCTTGACGAAGACCTGACCATATTCAGGCATCAAGGCAAAAAAACAACCTTGGTCAAACAGGCCTCCAAACCTTGATGAAGACCAGACCAAATTCAGGCATCAAGGCTAAAAACAACCACGGCCAAACAGGCCTCCGACCTTAACAAAAAACCACCCCAAGCATCAGGGGCAACACTGATATGGCGCCAGAACCAGGAAGAAGGTCTCGTCCATCAAAAACAACAAAAGGAGGAAAAAGGTTGACCAAATCCTGTCACTCAGCAACTAGGCCTATTTACTCCAAAAGATCTCTAAAAGGACAAGCAATTCAAACAAGATATAGGCCATTAAAGCCAAGATACGCTCCAACAAACAACGTATCAAAAATTAAACACCAAAAAGCCACTACCCCACTATAAAACAGGCCCCCACCCTAAAAACCCCAGTCAGCATAGGGCGCAAGGGGGGGAAGAAGGCAGAGCACAAACACAAGCCACTTCAACGGCCATGGAGGCAGGGGTCTCTTTAGATATCTAAGTCAGCTGTAGATATTGTCCGAAAACTCGGGCGTAGATAGTGGGAAAAGAGAAAGGACCTTCGGCACGGTGATGAACAGCGCAGGTCTACGGAAGAAGGGGGATATCGTACGAAATCTCGTAACATCACCCTGACGCCGGAGACCTAACCTGCCATCCCCACAATTGAAACATGTCCCACGGGTGTGCAGCATCGGAGGCCTATACCACCAAACAGCTAAAACACCCAGCTAAACAAATACCAAAAGTCTCCACCTCATGCACAAGCCGCACCAAACCTCCTATCAGATCCCACACTGACTCAGCAACCCTCGCCAGGCGAACTTCAAGTACGCCTCTGCCGGCCAAAAAAGTGCCAGCACTCCTACCCCAGCCATCAAGCAAGCACAGAGAAGGAGATAACATGAGGCGGAGGTCCTGGCCACCACCTCTGTATCGCGCACGTTCGCCCAAGCAAAGGCCCACGGTGTGCAAGCTCAGGACTAGATGAGATATGTAAACTAGCACAACAGACATAAGCCCCCGCACAAACAATCAAGAAAGTGAACCTGTTTTGTATTCCATAATAAAACGTCAAGTAGCATTCTTATAGGACACAAACTTACAATAAAATCCAAACTATTGTGGCGGAGGTCCGCGCCAAGCAAGCGCGTGAATAAACCCAGCGCGCTCATCGTCTATGTCAAACTTAACTGACTCAAACACGTCGCGCGCAATGCTGCAGGGAAAGGTCGAACGCCAATACTCCCAAAGCTCTCCGCTCACATAAATACCATCGTTGTAAAGAGTCAAAGGCGCAACATCTTGCGCAGGCTCCCGATTCGGAACCTACGCAAGGTTAAAATTTTCTACAAAATCATTTAGAACAAAAGAAACTTTATTTACAAGAGTCCAACTGGACTACAATATAGAAGTCAAAACAGCTAAGTCCTAGAAAGAGCCTAGACCTCCGGCGTCTTGGACGCAGCAGAAGTCCCTGGAATGGAGCCCACATCAACTGTGGGCGCAGACGGCACCTGCAGCCTCCGACCATCACCACCGTCGATCATAGCGCCCCCCAGGCGCCCGGTGATGTGGGTGGCGTCGCCAGCATGATCGCCGAGAAGGAATCTGGCGGAGGCACGCCCGCCAAGACTCTCTCTCAGTGCATCCTATAGCATGAAGCTAAAATATCGATGACACAGGCAATGAAAGCCTTCGCAGCTTCGCAAAAAGCAAGGAGCAAAAAATTGCGGCCACAAAGACTAGAAATACCTTCGCCCTCTTTTCCTCCACCAGCTTCCGGGCAGCAGGTCTCCCAAATGGAGCCCAAAAGTACCCAATGGAATTTCTCAAGGTTTTTCGCAAACCAGGAGAAGTATCACCAAGCTCCTCTGGACCCGGCAGCGCTCCCTCCAGAATACTTTCGGTATGCGTACACCTGCCGCGCACCAAAAGCTTGGCGTAGTTCGCTACTCCCGCTAGTGCCCCGTATTCCGTGCAGCCATTGATCAGACCAGGGAACTTTGCAAGGTGACGCTTTAGCTAGGAGGCGAGGGCATAGACGCTGTCTTCCTCCGGAGGAGCGGAGGTTTCGCCTCCGAACTCAGCGACGATGGCCCGGTAATGGCCAACGGTTGCAGTAAGGACCCCCTTGACCAAGTCCAAATGCCTCGTCGTCAAAGACAGCTGCTTCCCTACTGTAGCTGCGGATTCCTTCTCAGAGGCCAGCTCTTGCTGGAGACCTTCGGCCAACTCGTTCGCCCTACGGGCCTCCTCGGCGGACAAAGTTTCTGCATCCTAGGCCTTGGCAAGATCAGCCCTCAAAGCCTCCGTTTCTTGTTCCTTCTCTACCAGAGAGAGGCGGAGAGCTGCAAGGGAGTTGGCCAAACCCTCTTTTTCACCTTCTAGGCGCTCGTTCTCCGCCTTGAGTGCTTCAATCGTAGTATCTCGGTCGGAGACCTCGCGAGTGCAACGCTCTTCCATAACAACGGCCGTGTGATACCCCTGCGATCAGAAAGAAGAAGACCAAGGCGATCTGCAATAGAAATAAAAACAAGTCTAAAGGTGAACATACACCAAAAAAGGTAAACCGTCGAAGACGCACCATGCTCTGGTGTTCTAGATGAACACGGAGAAGTTGGAAGAAATCCATGTCCCTCAGACGCTGTTTGAAGTGATCTGTTCAAAGAAGAACAAACAAACAAAAAACCATAAGGTGAGAAACGCAAATCTCACAATGAATACACCAACTGCCAAAGACCACCTCCGATGTCTCCAAGAACCCCAAGATAGCACTCTTCCCAACCTGAGATAGAAGTGTCGGAGGAGCCTGCGTAGCAAAAAAAACAACAACAACAACTCAGGTCAGAGGGCCAATCAGAAATTGGCAATAACAACAGGCCAAAAGACGAGTAAGATAAAAACACTCTACACTCACTCGGACCCGACGCCATCGGCCCCGGCTGCCCCGGACCAAACCTGGCGCTAGCAGCGGCCGCTTGCTCCTCCGAAGTGAGGAGTCCAGCCATGACATCACCTACAAAGCAACAAGTAAACAGTATTAGCACTTGGTAGAATACATAAACAAATAAACCGGGCGAAGACAGCAAACACAAAAATGTGCGCCAAACAAACTTACTCATAAAAAGCCTAAGGTGGGCCGCCTACCGAGCCCCCTGGGCAGAAGTCCCCGCCCTATCATGCGGCGAAGGCCCAAAAGGCCAGCTCTCCTCAGCCCACGGCCCGGCGGGCGGAGGGCTCGAAGAAGACTGAGCCGCCGGGGCCTGCTCACCAAGCACTGCCTCCGGCTGCCCGACGTCGGCCTCAGGCGCGGGGGGAGGCGCAGCAACGGAGGGAGACAAAGGAGCGTGCTACAAGACGACCTCCGCGCCCTCTTCAGAACTTGAATACAGCCTGCCAAAAATGTCGGGCATAGGATTGGCGGCGCTAGCCTCCGGCTGTTCGGCGCCACTCGCAGCACCGTGCAAGGAGCGCGCCGGAGCAGCACTGGCCACCGGACGCTCTGCACCCCCCGCAGCACCGCGCGAGGAGCGCGACGGATGAGCACCGGCCTTCGGCCGCTCGGCACTGCTCACAGCGCCGCGCACAGGGCGCACCAGAGCTCCAGGAGAGCCGCTATATCCGCCGCTCACGACACGCACGTCCACTGATGGGACGGAGGAGCTCTGAATGTCTTCACTGCCGGCAGAGGCAACGCCTGCACTACCGGCCGAAGACGCGGCCGACACGATCACTAGAGCACCGCTCTTCTTCTTCTTTTTCGCAGGCACCCGAGCAACAGAGGCACACTTCCTCTTCTTGGACTTGGCCTCCGCCGTAACATTCTTCGCGGAGGCCTTCTTCTTCTTCTTGTCAATCGAAGCCAGGACCTCCGCGGGAACCTCGTGCTCCCGGTAGATGATCCCGAGCTCCTCAAAAACTTGATTGAGCCACAGCATGGTGCCTGCCATGGCTCTCCGAGACGTGTACTCACGCTTAGAAATTTTGCCGACCAACCCGACGGTGGCTTCCTCAACCTCGGAGACGAAACTGTCCTCCGTCACCCCCTCCCCCAAAGACTAGCTAAAGCGGGGGAACGGGATCCCGGCCTCCGGCCCAAAAACGGGAACCGCCACCGTTTCAAGTTGAAAGGATGAATTGTCTCTTCTCAGGGGCCAATAGTCGGAGGCCATAATCTCCTCCACCAGATCGCGACCCCCGAAGTAGCGGCATGCCAACGCAAAGGCCCGGTCACAAGCCTCCCTCGCCGGTGACACCGTCTCCGGCGGTTCCACGCACGTATGCGGCGCCATCACCTCCATTCTTGAGGATAACGGATACTCCGCGACCTCCGCACCATCCTTGGTGGTGCTACGGACCCCGTAGGTCTTCACGTAAAACCACTCCTCAAGCCAGCCGTGGTCCCATTTGCCTTTCTATCAAAAAGAAATTTCCAGGCGGTCTACGCCTTGGTTCCTCTTTGACATGAAGGTGCAACTTCCATACTGGTAGATCACCTCCACCTCCTTGCCCCCCCCACATCTCCTTCTTCTTCTTCGGCTGCTTCTGCAGCTCGTAGTAAGCGCAGAAGGTGTCCACATTTGGCTCGGCGCCATAAGAAACACACGCCCAGCAGAATTTGCTGAGCATGAGGAAGGCAGTAGGAGTCAGATGATGGAGCTGGACATTGAAGGTCTCCAACACCCGGTGGAGGAAGGGGATGTAAGGAAGGCGGAGGCCACATGTGAAGAAGTCCCGAAACACCACCGCATATCCCTCCTCCGACTCCGGAACAGTCTGGCCAGGCAGAGGGATTTTTACCCTCGAAGAAGGAAAACAAGATTCCTTCAACATCTCCGCAACAGCCTCATCAGTAATGGACGAGGGGCCAAAATCCCATGACTTAATCGCCATGTCTCCGGGATCTGCAGCGATCAGGTCCCCGACAGACGCAGAGACACTCCCCAAATCCTCCTCCACCAGCTTCTCAAATTCCAGCGTAGAGGCGGAGGCAACCATGCACTCTTCAAAACGCGCACTCCAGCTGCCTGCCCTAACACCAAGAAGGTGGCGATAGGGTCCAAAGAAGGCGGGCTGGCGAGTATGGGCGAAGGCGGAAAAGAAAGCCACCGTGGCGGCAACTGGGGAGGAAGGCGCAAGCGGAAAGAAGGAACGCGCGAAGGCAGCTCAAGTGAAAGCAAAGAAAGCAGAGAGCGATTTCTAGCGTTCCAACAAAAACGAATGACTCGTGCGGGGGGGGCCCCCGCCACCAACACCGCCCTTATATAGGCCGTGGGCGGGCGGTTCGGCTCTCGCCGTACAATGGTCACCCCCGAATAGTGCGCCTGGCGCCCAACGGTCATCTCCGGATAGTTCGCCCATCGCCCAACGGTAACCCCTGGATAAGTTGCAAGCTACACAACGGCTAGATTTGTAGCCCAACGGCAACCTTAACAAGACCAGCAGCCGTGCCAGAGCGGGCCAGGGGGGAACCAGCGGGGATCGGTCAGAGACATGGCCACGCGCAGTCTCCGCCCCCGCGGACGTCCTTTTTTAAGGCGCTTTGAGCTCACGACACGCTCAGAAGGACCGTGGTCTCAAAAGGGGGGAACTGTTGTAACACGGCCTCCGAGAGTAGCGGAGACCTACGCGGTCAGCAGTTCGTAGAGACGTCTCCGACCGATCACCTAAGCGAAGGACCAGCCACCATGCCTCCAGACCCTGACCCTGGAAAGATGGCAGTTTCTCAGACTATGCTCGCAGGACGCTGCATGCAACCTCGGCACAGCCTCCGCCCGTTAGGCGCGCAGGCACCTTCGGGCAAAGAGGGCGGAGGCCTCCCCACTAACAGGATAATCAAATGCCAACGTCTAATATGTGTGTGCAGGTAAGCAAAGGAAGGCGCTCATGGACGGCGCTGGCGCTCCGGTTCGGCCTCCGCTCATATGGGCGGAGGCCCGAGCAGGAGCATGACTGAACTGGGCGTCGGAGGTCGGTGGCTTTCGGCGTCCCTGAGGCGGAGACCGCAGGCGGGGACCTGAGGGTTCATCGCCGAACCCTTGGGCTAGACAGGGCAGAGAGCGACGGTGGAGGGCCAAAGACCCATCAATGAATCCTGAGGCCCGCTGGGCCGGTTGGTCACGCAGGCCTAGTATCTGATGGCGGCGTGGCAAGATTACCCCAGAGACGAAGAGCAAGTAGAGGAATATTCCCAGAATGTACTGTAGCAGTTGAGGGGCACTGTTGTAAACACTGCAAAGGCGGTAGTTGAGCCCTATAAATAGGGAACACTTGTAACAGTATGGGGGGAGTGAATGTATTAATGAAACCACAGCATTGCGTGTCACTCCCTTACACGCTCACTTGCCGTGCCTACCCTTCCAAGCTTCCGCCCGATTACCGCTCTCATCGGGCGGAGGCCCCTACCACTTCCTCACCGTCTGAGACCGCAAGTCTCAACACCTACGGTTAACCCAATTAACCCCTTGTGCTTGGAAAAGTGTTTCTATTGATCTAACTTACAAAAAGACTTGCAAATAAGTTCCAATCCTACTCTAGGCTGGCAATTCTATGAATGTAAAGACAAGTATTGAATTGCTCAAAGTAAATGCTCAAAGTAAAGAGAGGAGAGGAAATGCGGTGATGTTTTGCCGAGGTATCGGAGAGTCGCCACTCCCCACTACTCCTCGTTGGAGCACCCGCGCAAGGGTGTAGCTCCCCCTTGATCCGTGCAAGGATCAAGTGCTCTCTATGGGTTGATTCTTTGACACTCCATCGCGGTGAATCACCCACAACCGCTCACAACTTGAGTTGGGTCATCCACAAGCTCCGCCGGATGATCACCAAACTTCCAATCACCACCAAGCCGTCTAGGTGATGGCGATCACCAAGAGTAACAAGCACGAACTCTCACTTGACCACGACAAGCCTAATGAAAAGGGTGGATGCACACTTTGCTACTCTTGCTTCACTAATGACGGCTCTCTTTGGGATTCTCAAATCACAATCACCTCACTAGGACCTTGCTCTTCTTGGCACTCTCTAAGGTGTTTCTCAGCTATTGGAATGAACAAAAGTACCCCCACACACGAGTGAAGGTTGTATTTATAACACCGGCTAAAAAATGAACCGTTATGTGCCTTTGCGGGGTGACCGGACGCTCCGGTCGTGTTGACCGGACGCTCCAGCCGGTTCACCCCGAACTGCAGTTATTAAGTAGTGACCGGACGCTGGCCAGCGTCCGGTCAGCACTGACCGGACGCGTCCGGTCGCAATTTACCCTCACTGGAACCTTACTGTACTCGACCGGACGCTGGACCCTCATCGTCCGGTCACTCACCTTCAGCGTCCGGTCGCGCCAGATGCAATCTCCTCGGTCAAATGAACTGATCGGACCCTGAGCCAGCATCCGGTCAAACCGAAGCCAGCGTCCGGTCAATATTTGACCCTCCATTCACTTCCAACTCTCGGTCGTACGTGAATGAAGTTTGCTCCATTGGATCTAAGGGCTATTTTGGAGCTACCTAGTGCTAGACTTAGCAAGTGTGCACCACACCTAACTCACTAGACTCACCTAGGTCAAGCTACCCGTCCATACCCCCCTTAATAGTACGGCCAAAGGAAAAACAAAGTCCTAAACTACTCTAAGTGTCTCTCCAACTCCAATCGACACTTAGAACTAGTCATCCTTAACCTTGTCGTCCATCCTTTGAAAACCGAAACGATTTCCATCGTAGGGGCATGACAACGATGATTGCCCAATTGATCTCCATTACCATGACCTAACTTAATTGCCTCTGCAAAACACACGTTAGTTATAGTAATCTTGTATTGTCATTAATCACCGAAACTCAACTAGGGGCCTAGATGCTTTCAATGAGCATCAAAATCATAGAATAAAAATAAGAACCAATTATTTCATCAGTTTTCCAAGCCGCTCATGACCGTGTAATAGCTTTACACTCTACAGAGGTTGTACACTTTTACCATGAGCCGTGATTTATCCTTTCGCCCGAGGCGGCCAACCTCTTGACCAACTTCCAAGAAAGGTCAGCATGGTTCACTATGAAGTCTTTCAAAAGTTCATCTAACAAGTTAGGGCTGCTAGGTTTCAGTGGCAGGCAGATATAGAGCCCCCCTTTAAGGTGGCACACTCATGCAGAAGTACTCAGATTAACAGAGGCCGCACTATACCCAATGGTATCAAACTCCTCTTGCGCCTTTCGGTAACCACTAACAAGCTAGAAAAGGTCCTCATACTTGACTAAAGCCAAAGCCATATAGCACTCATGGTTGGTCTCGGATTTTGCTCACAGATAAGTAGAGATTCCATATTGCTAAAAAGCACATTTTATACATCACTGCATATACCATTAGTCATTATTAAGGAGCTTTCATCATTAAGTAGAGCAAGTAACAAAACTACCCATATACATGAACCATAGGTATCAAGGATCAGGATAACAACATCTAGGCAAGTTCTTAGTGGTAGATCAAATTAAGCACATGCAAGTATGAATTTAGTTGCATAAGGTTATTAGGTATCAAGGAAAGCCACATATTATACTTGCCTTTTACACTTGCTCAAGCTCCCTCATACTTTGCTTCTGGTCATCATCTTCTTATCTTCAGCACTCACAAACGGTTCTCGTTTTACTCGTAGCAAGCACCACGCATAGGCAAACATAATAAAAGCAGCTAAGAACAGTACAACACATAAGATAAAACAACGTACTAAAAGAGAGCTAGTGCTACGAGATAAAAAAAACGCCGATATTGGAACTCCCATTTAAAAGAAACGACTACCGGGAGTTCTATGTTATAAGAAAAAGAAACAACTACAAGCTTGATTTATTTTAGTTAAATACAATCATGGAGAAGTTATTAATTCAGATTAAACAAATCTTAATTTAATTTAATAGCCAAGGTAAATCTAGTCATATTTTACTTATAAGTATTGTTGTATATTTAAGCAAATTAAACTCTAACTTTGCCAAATAAAAGGACAGGTGAAACACCTACTCGAACCGCATATGATGCGGGTTTAAGTTAAACAATTTATAATTCAAAAACACGGTGATAGCAATTAATCATATTAATATTTTTATATAAAAACACCTTATAGAACCTATATTGTTTTTAATTCTAAAACTAGTTGTATGATCATTAATCAATTTAATATTTATTTACAAAAGGCCGACGTGGCAACACTACATTGCTTTTGATTAATTTAGAAAGCTAGTAGCACATGAACTTTAATCAAGTTAATATTTAACTTCAGAAATATGGACATATTAAACGTCGACACTAACACACATACTCTGTTATCGCGAATCTAACACAGCAAAAACGGGTAGAAACGGAGCTAAAACAGCCGTATGGCGCAAGATTAAAGCTGTACGTAGGAAGGTGTTGGAATTGTGTATCGATAGGCATGACATCAGCACCATCTTTGATCAATAAAATAAAGGACAAGGAGATGTGCGTCTCACCTTTAATCAAACATGCATGAGGCTTGTTACTGGTGTCAAGGCGACGGAGGAATTAGCAACTGTTTCTGCTGTTGGACAGGAACTGGGTGGCCGTGACTTGCATCTACTGAACAGGAAGCATCACGTACAGTGTGCAGATAAACTTGCATGGTACTAGATACGGTTCGGCTGCGACTAGCAAAACAAGCACAGAATTGCTCACAGACTAACTGAAGAGAAAAGAGAGAGAGATAGGAACTATATGAATGTGCAGTGCTCACCGATGGCAAACAACGATCGATGGCCGGAGTTCTGCAAGGGATGGTGGAGAACAGAGCGGGATGGACGATGGCTGGACTTGCATATGTAGAACGGCCTACGGTCTTTCCTGCAGCGTAGATGATCAGGCCACGGGACGATGCCGATGAGGTCTGAACAGCTTCCAAGCGATCTCTGGCGATGCTCAGGGTGGCTACGTCCTTAACGGCGCCTTATAAACTGCTTCTCCGGTGCAGTTTGTGCAGATTTCGACGGTGGCCGGCGGCAGCGCATGAACAAACTAGGGCACATTTGGAGCAACCTAGATGATGGGAAAGATTGGCACTGGCGGCGGCATGGATCATCATTGATTGGCTTAGTTTTAGAGTTTAGAAAAGAAACAATAGACCAGGCTTGTTATGTATATAGACAACAGAGGTTCATATGGCAAACGTCGTGATGGAGATTGACAGGAAGTCCTTGATGTGCACACACTACTAAACAAAAGTTTTGTAGCAAGATGGAGCCGCCCCTATAGTGGACGTGCTTGGGACCCACGAGACCAGCCGCTCCTACAAATGACACAGTAGGGGCGGCTAGTGATACGAGCCGCCCCTATAAATGGATCGATTTATAGGGGCGGCTCACTCACCAACCATCTCAACATGGAGTCCCTTCTTTTCCCTCGGATCACTCACTTCAACCCGTGAAAAAAGGTAGGGATGCCTTAGGCATCTCCCAAAAATTGCTCTACTAAGGGTGAGAGATTTTGATCTCAAATTCTTTGGTGGAGCGGTTGTAGAAGGTAAGAAAATACTATTCCACAATTTTTTTGAAGTTTTAATGGTTGGTTAGTGAGTAATTAGAATTTTGTTTTTCTCTCTCTTCTATGGTGCTTGAGCTACTTATGAAGCAAATTAGACCCATGTTTTGAATGTACTAGGATAAATTAGGTAGGGGAACAAGATCATACCCTTATTTGGTCAATGTTTCTTGATTTTAGTAAACAATTAGTTAGTTTTATGGATGTTTCATGTGCATGTAGATCTAGATCTAGGGTTTGGTTTTTTTATTAATTTTGTTTTTGTAAATTTATGTTTGATAAAATTCGACTAGGGTTTGCGTGAAAGATATTGGGTAAAATATTAATTGTTGCTAATTATTATCTTTAAAATTGTTTATTGTAATCAACAAATATGTATTTTAATTATTTATGGATAAATAGACCATTAATTAATTTTCCTCTACCATGGTATGTTTGTATACTTCATGTAATTATATTTGATTTATATTCATATATATCTAAAGTATATACAATTATTATCAAGTAATTATTAATTTGATTCATTTTTATATATATATCTGAATAAGTAGTCCTTTAATGTTTGTTTTATTGTTATTGTAAAAGATGGAGTACAGGAACTCTTGGATATATGGTTCGTTAAGGTTTAAGGTAGGTTTCTGTGAAGAGGTGGATAAATTTATTGAAGCCGCAGAGAAGCATGCAACGACGTTCACAGAGAATAAGGATACAATTATTTGTCCCTGTAAAGATTGTAAGAACCATATGACATGGACATATGTGACTATCATTAGATCATATTTGATTATACGAGGATTTGTTGAGGACTACACAGTGTGGATTCATCATGGTGAAACGGTTATTGTTAACAACGAGAATGAGGAGGAATACGACGATGAAACCCTAGAATCTCTGTCCCAATATTCAGCAGAGCTTGATGCACGAATGGATCCTGAGTTTGGCAATGAACAAGATGGTGATGTTGGTGGTTGGGATGGTAACGACGAAGGTGGTGCCAATAATGATGGCGGAGCACGTATCGGGGATGAAGATGATTTGGAGGACATGATTCGAGCCCTTGGACCAGAGATTTTACTAAAGAGCCCGAAAGGTCTAGAAAATTTTGAAAGGGTGAAAAAAACATCGAAAGAGGTTGTGTATGGTATTGAAAAGGGTTGTCCGATACACTGGACATTGTTATGTTTTGTGCTTGAGCTACTCATCCTGAAGGCTAAGTACGGCTGGCCAGACTATAGTTTCAATGATCTATTGTGTCTCCTGTCATGGGTGCTGCCACAACCAAACTCAGTTCCCGCCAACACATACCAAGCAAAGAAGGTCATAAGTCCATTGACAATGGGTGTTGAAAAAATCCATGCATGCCCCAACCATTGTATCTTTTTTTGTGGCGAGACATTCAAGTCACTGTATTAATGTCCCCGGTGTAGGGCCAGCCGGTACAAGAATAATGACCTTTACGGTGGGGACGAAGCCTCCATGGGGAAAAAGAGGAATAAGAAGGGTACGAAAAAGGTGGTACAAGAATCTTAGACCCCAGAGGACACTCCATCAGGCAACGATGCAAAGCAGAGAAGAATTCATGCCTTGATAATGTGGTACCTGCCAGTGACCGACCGCTTGAGACGTATGTTCCTAAACCCTAAAGAAGCTGCACTCATGACATAATGGGATGATGAGCGCAAGGTGGATGATGATAAGACTGCACACCTGGCTGATTGTAGTTAGTGGCAAAGGATCGATGAGAAGCACAAAGAATTCAGCGATGACCCAAGGAATGTACGGTTTGGCTTGAGCACCGATGGAATGAATCCCTTCAATGAGAGGATGAGCGACCACAACACTTGGCCAGTGATCTTGACCATGTACAACATCCCAATGTAGTTGTCTCAGAAGAGAAAGTACCTTCTCATCACTATTCTTATTTCTGGCCCTAAACAACCAGGTATTGATATAGACGTGTTCCTCGAGCCTTTGACGCAAGAAATGGAGAGGCTATAGAGGCATGGGCAGCCGATGTATGATGCATTCCGAAAGGAGGACTTCATATGTAGAGCAATAATATTTATTACTACCAATGATTACCCCACATTGTTTGCTTTGTCTGGACAGATCAAAGGGAAGACGGGATGCTTAGTTTGCTTGGATGGTACTACATGTGTGTTCCTGAATGCATCCAAGAAGATAGTTTACCTAAGGAACCGGCGCTTCTTAAAGACAAGTCATAAGCATCACAGCAAATTGTTTTTTAGATTTTATGACCACCCAGGAGATTGAACCCCCTTCAGAGAGACGTCATAACGGAGAACACATGTACATAATGGTGAAAAACATACGCGTCATCTATGGAAAGAAGAATTCGGATGGGACGAACAGAGATAGAAGCACACCTCATGTCGAAGGCATACCTTTCAAGAAACAATCGATCTTCTTTCAGTATCTGCCTTATTGGCCAGACTTGGAGGTCCCCGATGCCATTGATGCCATGCACGTGCAGAAGAATATCTTTGAGAGTCTTATTGCTACCTTGATGGACACAAGCAAGTCAAAGGATGGTCTGAAATCATGGAAATACATGGTGCAGCTAAACGTGATGCCACAGCTTCACCCTGTACCTGAGGCTAATAGAAAATACACTCTGCTCGCGGCGTGCTTCAACCAAACCCCAGAAGAGAAGAGAGCTATATGCACTTTCCTGAGGGAGGGTTAAAGTCCCGACTGGGTTTTCAGTGAATGTGAAGAAGCTAGTATCGATGAAGGACTTGTCAATAACACATTGCAAGGCTCACGATTGCCATGTGATGCTGACAGTGTTTCTACCTATTGCAATCAGGGCTATAAAGCCAGAGTTCTTGAAAATGGCCATCACCCACATGTGCTACTTCTTTTCGAAGATCTCACAGAAGACGATTGACAAGAAAGAGCTGAGTGACCTACAAAAGATCATTATATTATATTATATTATATATCATTACGTGTTAAGGAAACAAATGCATGGAGCAAATAAACAGAATTGATAGGAGATGGATTAGCAAAGCTGAGATGATTTAGACGATTCCTAAATGTATTTTGAAAAAGTTGCACCCTCAAACACAAAGTCAAGCAACAAGCAAACATCACATCCATAAAAAACTAGTCAAATTGATTCAGAAAATTTGTAAATTCATATTTTTCTATATCTAAATTTACACTAGCTCAAACTAAACTTGGAAAATTTTATCTAGATATTAAAATCATATTTGGTTTATTTTGTGTTTTCTATTCACGACCCAAAATCGGATTTTTTATGGTGTGACGTGAGGTCAACCGTGGATCGGACGCAACCAATGACGACGTCGGGCATTCGTTACTACTGCTGAACCCGGCCAACTGATAACCGTACGCAGAAACATGTCAGCCATCACGGCGCTTCTTTTTTCTTGTTCTTTGTGGTACTTCTAGATATATCAGGGCGTCCACAACGGGGAGCTCGGAGCTAGCTAGATGCAGACGTGGAGCTGAGAGAAAGCTAGACAGGAGATGGGGCCAGTTGCCTCGAAGGAACAACCAAGCATAAGAGAGAATACTATTGAATCATTCGAAATCGGTCAAAAACATACCAGCCGAACGGGCTGAGAATATATAAATAATAATCATTCTATTTTTCTCTCTGTTCCACATCAGCTGCCTAGGTCGTCAACATCACTGGGGACGCCCTTAGGGCACCTATGTAAAGTATTCAGACAACCAGACACAGATGTATAAAAGCAAGTACGATAAGTTAATCTAAAAAAGCTATATAAAAGATGCCATCTCAGATGTTTAGTGAGATGAAGAATGATTAGAGAAGAGGAAGAACAAAACAGACGGTAAACTTACAAACTAGCTACTCCCTTCCGGTATACTAGTATTTTCTAAGGCGTGCAACAGTTTCAAGAAAAAAAAATATACTCTGCCTATTGAACCACATATATGCTAAAAACCACATATAATTTCTCTGTCTATTAATTTATAATAGTTTTTAATCAATCAATTTTTTTAGCTAATCACATGTCTTCTCTATATCATCTATCCATCTCATCTCCTCATATCTTGGTTTTTATCTAAGAAACTATTTCCTCATCTATCTTCTTTAATTGCAGTGACACATCATCTTTTCCTTAGTTTAGATCCTGATTAATGAACATATAACTAGTTTCATCTTTCATGGTTGGGAGTTCCCTTAGAAATCGGACTGCAGGTAATTCATAGGCTCCAAAATATAAAGGAATCTCTATGACAGAATGATGTGGTCAAATATTTCAATTGAAAAGTATTATACGAATGAGCTATTAGATTGGTTATTATAGACAGAGGTATCTTCTAGCCACTAGTTAGCTTTATTACTAACCATTTCTCTAATTAATAAGAGAGAAATTTTATTATGTTATTATAAAGTATTGGCTTAAAGTTTATACCAATAATGAAAACATTTGTTTAGATGTAGTCGAATATTTTGTTAGCAAATGTTACTGCTAAATATCAGTACAAATTTAACCATCTTATCCATCTCATAATCAATCATCACGTGCTGACAGTACAATCACGCGGTTCCTCCCCTAGAAAGAATATCCCTATTATCATGACGCAAGCGAAGACGTCACGAGCCGCTCATGCTGACCCAACACTGTACTCATCTCTGTGCCGGTGTTCTCTGGTTGATTTCTCTCGCTACCCGCTGAGTGCTGAGGCCTGGCCTCGCGTAGTACAAATAGCGAGCAGTGGCAAGCACACGTCGATTCACTCCACAGTCCACACGGATCCCCAATTCCCAGGAGAACACAAGCACTTCAGGATCCAGGGAGATAAAGAGATGGAGCAGCAGGCAAGACATGGCGGTGAAGGTGTACGGGTGGGCGATCTCGCCGTTCGTGTCGCGGGTGCTGCTGTGCCTGGAGGATGCCGGCGTCGACTACGAGCTCGTCGCCATGAGCAGGGAGGCCGGCGACCACCGCCGCCCCGACTACCTCGCCAGGAACGTGCGTGCTACTGCTGCTGCTCTAGGCCCCTGCTGTCAGTATCCCCTGCTCTGATTGCAGCCGTTCGGGGAGGCGCCGGTGCTTGAGGACGGAGACCTCACCCTCTTTGGTACGCCCGCCACGCCAACAAAACGCATACTTCACTCCATTTCGTGTCCTCGCTTACTAATCGCATCAATCACCGAGTTTCATTTTTATACTCCTGTCTGTCTCAAAATAGCTCAACTTCTATTGTCATGCAAAATCAAATTATCTTAAGCTCTGTTTGGTTCTAAGTATCCTTGAGTTTCTATTGCAAGACTCTACTCATTCCCTCGAATGTTGTAGGCCGGAAACATTTTCCTTCATCTAAAATAAAGATATGTTTGGTTCTAAGAATCGAGAGAAATTGAAAAGTAGTCTAATAATGAAATGAGTAGAACTTTCTAGATATTGGTTCTAGTTCATAGGATCCAATTGACGGTTAAGTTTTATCAAATTTATAGAGAAATAATTCATCAATATTTATGACACCATGAAATATATTTTACTGTATAACCTATTTGGTGTTATAGATGTTGAGATTATGTCGATATTTGAAACATGTATTTTAGATTGCGCCTGATAAAAATGTTTTAATTCATTGTTAAATTAAAGAGAGCTAAGCCTTAACCAACACTTACTGACCGGTGGTACAAGAGGAATAAGCAAAAGAGAGCTATATCTCTACCACTAATAATACACAGGTTGTGAACTTTCCTAAAGCTAAAAAAAACTGTCAACCACAGTCTAAACTATTCTACGTGCATCCAAAAAAAGTACACCTAAAGTCAGCTAACTTTTAAAACGAATGCACGAGATACACTCTAATCTCTTCTTTCTCTTACCAAACCTCGTAGCGCATCCCAAATCCGATTCCTAGGCACCCTTTTTTCCCCCAATTTTCTGAAAAAAAGAGACATCGATGCTATGCTCCGGCCTCCGGGAAGAGAGCCAACAGCCACGCATCGCGACTAGCCGGCGGCGGCGCCTCCCTCTCCACCCACAGCATCCTTCTCCGGCCGGCATCTCCATCTTCCACACTGGCCAGCACCGTGCCCCTCTCTCCGTCCTCGTCAAGCGCCTCCGTCTCCTTCTCCCAGTCCGACGGACGGTTAGCTTTTTGGCTGGCGGTGGCCGCGCTCGGCGTAGACCGTAGGCTCCCCCGACGGCCGCGCCTCCCTCTCCCTCGTCTACTTGGCCGGCCCTCTCTCCCCCTCCTCAAAGCACCGTGCCAAGGCTTGGCCTCTAGGTGCAGCCATCGCCGCTTTGGAAGACGGCGGCGGCTCGGCCACAGATGCGGTGGCGCTTGGCCTAGGAGGCGGCCATGGGAGGCTCGAGATATGGAGACGTGGGCTTGGGATGCCGATGCGCGTGGTCCGAGATGATGGCGGCCGGCTGCTGGTCAGGGGATGGCGGGTGCAGCTTCCACGAGGCCTAGGAGGCCGCAGCGACGCGGGCTAGGGAGGCACGGCGTGTACCCTCGAGATGCGATAAGGGCTTGGGATGTGTGGCTTGAGGCTCAGCGGCGGCGGCATGGGCTCGAGGAGGCGTGGCGCCGGGGACGGCGACCACAAGGTCGCCAGCGCCGCCCACCACTGGTGGTATGATTTACGATTCCGTGAATATTTTGATCGTCTAAAGCAATTAAGATGTGTATAGAAAATGTTAGTTTTGTTTTTTGAAATCTATGTGCTGATAGTTGTGCCACAGCTCACAGGTGTAAATCACGAACAAGATGATTTTTTGCTTGGGCTGGTTTGCTAAACTGGTTCTACGTGAAGTTTGAAAGGTGTAAAATTTCTCCTCAGGATTTGTGATTAGCTGGTAGTGCAGCAGTGTGTGGTAATTTCATTTGATTTCTTCACTTGAGATTTGTACACAATTTCTATTGTGGGATTTCTTCGTCTGTTTCTTTGGAACAGTTGTAGTAGTTTGTTAGCACGACCATGTAACTTTTAAAGTTTTGCGAGCAAACGCGTTTTGTTTAATATTCCTCACTTATGTTATCTCTGCATGGGTTTTACTAATGCCATTTACAAATTTGATTAGGTCCTACTTCTTTGGTGACATTTCTTCAAAAAAGAAATGCGAAGCATATCAAATTTCCTATTCCATTTGTACTTGATTATTTCGTTGGAAAATATCGATGCGATCGAATGAAATGCTGCCACTAATTGTCAATACTCCTGGTGGGTAAAAGGTATCTCTTAGTCATGGGAGAGCTGATTTGCTTGGTCTTACCACATACTTGATTCAGTAATGTTTTCTTTTTGCATTTTTATTTAATGCAGGTGCTGGTTTTGATATGCTCATAGAGATGCTAAGGTATATCTCGCCCGCAATAGTTGTTCAGATATGCATCACAGTGCAGAGCAAGAATCTCCACGATGGAGTGTTTTGGCTAGATGGTTGGCAAGCGGGACCTATGATGATTAACATCGATCTTTGCCTCGAATAGATCGTGAGTAACTTTTTTCAGTTAGAAATTCAGAAACTAATATAGTTCCTTGTATTTGTAAAATATACATGTAGGCTTGTAACTATGAACATTAAGCCATTTATCTCTGGTTGTGCTCAGACACTGTATATTATATAAGTGATTACGTGATTGCACCATTGAGAGATAGTTGTATTTGGAAAGTTTACATATTCTCTACTGTGTTCACGGATAATGTTTTCCATATTTAGCTATCAGTTTTCCTTATACCATGTTTTGACTACTGAGATGAGGGTACTTGTCATGTGTTCATTTCATATTTAGCTATCATTTTTCCTTATACCTCTGTTTGTCCTAATGGAACCCGACTACGAGATGAGGGTACTGACATGTTCATTCTATAACATGGAATAGCATCGGATTTCCAACAATTAAATATCACAGTGGACTTAATGGTGGCCATAAGCGTTTATACGGACTTAATGGTGGCCGTAAGCGTTAGCAAGTGCTTCACCTGGTTTGAACAGAGTCTTTGTTGAAGTGGAGAGACAGGTGTAACTTGACACAAGACAAGTAATGTGATTTCATATACCCACACTATTTCTTTGAGGAAGATCACACATCTGCTTTGTTAGAGAAGTAAACTTCTGCTGTATCATGTTCGTGCATGCGGTTATTTTTTTCTTTCTGAGTGCACCCTACAACTTCTTTGAAGCATATTGTACTTGCAACAATGAAATATATATTCTAGATTGGCAAAATAGATCTTTAGAGGAGCTCTAGAAGTCTGATATGAATTTGTTTTTTAGGGGTGGAAATCTGTGATCGGTGATTTCAGCTAAGTTGCTAGGGTATTTACCCCCACTGGTTTTACCCGATAAGAATGACTTCAAATCAGAAATCGATGTAGTTTACAAACCTGTAGGTTTGGAGGCCATAGTATACTCACAAATTTTCAAAATTTTTGCAATGAAGGTTTAGGCGCAATTTAAAAAAAAAGAATAAGTTTCTGTCTTAACTTTGGGCAGCATTTACGACAATTGAGTTCTTGTTGTACATCTTCTTCTTCGATGAATTCTGTTAGATATTGAAGATTTTGTTCCCCAAATCTATGTCAAAAGAGAGCTCTTGCTGATTTTGTTAGGGCTCATGGATCTGCAAGCCCCAATATTTGGTTTGCTTAATAACATAACAGTTTGCTATTAGTTTCTTGGAATTTCTTTCCATGTTGCAGTTTCGTTAGATTAAGATTAAATCAAGCCTTACTATTTGCAATGGTTAGCATATACGGTGAAAGCTATTTGTTTACCCTGTTGCAAATCTAATGATTACCTGTTCTCGTCAGGTACGAGATCCTGGTAGTTCGGAAGTTGCTTTGTGAGTATCCATTACTCTTAAACTCAGTGTCCCATGTTAAATAACCAGGTTAGCATGATCCATTTGTCATCCGTTGACATTGATATGTAGGGTGCAACCGTCTCCAAGTGATCAAGTTCATCAAGAACTCATGTTACCTAGCATTTCTTTGCCATTTTCCTGTAAATGTTTGGTCACTATAAAGTTTTGTGTCTAATTTGCATTGATAAGTATATACTATTTTGTGCATGAATCAGGCCGCGAGCTCCCAATTGGCAAGAAACACACGTCATGCTGGGTTGCATAAGGCTTTGGTTCAGCAGCATGGCACTCATCCAAATACAAGGTAGTGGAACATGCCAAATTCTTATGTAAAGGAAGCCGGTGTTAGTCCAGGCGAACCCCAAATTAAGATTTGCCAAGATCAGTGAGACACAACGCAAGTGGTGTATTTTGCACATGACTTTTTAGTTTGCTGCATTATTTGTATTGCCTCATAATGTTTCTAAAACCTGCAAGAGATTTGCTAAAATGTTTGTTCTATGTTGGGAACTCTCGATGTTTCGCTGGCTTTAAGTGAAAGCAATCAGAAGTTTGGAGCATAATACTCCAAAATCTTCTATATGGCCTATTCTTTTTCCCATTGGTAATATATTTTATTGTCATCTCATTTTATTTTCCATGCATTCTTTTTCCTATTGGCAATATATTTTATTGGTTGTTTGATTTGTATTATTAAATGTAGCCATAGCGTTAGCACGGGCACTATACTAGTGAGTATAAGTGAGGCATTACATAAAGATGGCATCTTTAAAATTCCACGGTCTAATCCTCAGTAGCATAAATATTAACAAATAATAACACAACATGGTCCATGTGAGACTAGAGCTAAGTGTGAGCTAAAGTGAAAAAAATTACATGTTCTATACGGAGTCAAGTGGCACAAAACATTTGATATGAGGTTTTCTTTAACCATGAACAAAACCAGATGTACACCATATGTGTGCCCAGGAATCAATCACACATATATGACAATAAATTACAAAGTATCAAGCATAGTGTTTATTACATAATGAGTAACAATATTACATTGACACTTACATAGAGACCAACTATGCATCAAAGTGGCAGAATCATATATTCCAATCTCTAGGCGAAGCCTCCAAACACCACAGGGACGGGCGATTGGTGAAAGCCTAATTTGGTTTTGGCTTATTGATAAAACCTAAGTACTAACCTTTGTCATTGTAAGGAAAATGGACCCTTGGCCCATTTACTTTAGATTTTGGTGTTTGATGACCAACACAACCAAATTTGACTAATGAATTTGCAAGTGTTTGTTTTGTAGTCCAATAGGGTGCAAGACGTGACTTGGACGAAGGCGACGTGATGATCCGATGATCAACACCTTAAAGCAAGACCTTAGGAGCACAAGAGAAGACCCAAGAGATCAAGTAAAGTCCAAGCATGAAGATTGGAACCAAGCCATATGCAAGATAGCGAAGAAACGAGCTCACTGTGGTGATCGGACGCTGCGACCGGATGCTGGGTGGAGACTCGACAGACAGGCGACCGGACGCGAGGACCGGACGCTGGCGGCAACCGACCGGACGCAAGACAGCAGCGTCCGATCGAGTACAGTAAGGTTCCAGAGCGGCAAATCTGCGACCTGACGCGTCGGGTGGCAGGAGACCGGACGCTGGCCAGTGTCCGATCAGTATATTGCCGGCTCAATGGTCGGGACGACCGGACGCGTCCGGTCAGGATGATTCAGCGTCCGGTCAGTAGCAGTTTCGTGGGAATTCGACCCCAACGGCTACTTTCTCAGTGGGGCTTATAAATACAACCCCCAACCGGCCATTTGAGAGCAGTGGAGCTGAGGAAACATACTAAGGGTGTTGATACACCATTTTAGTGATCTCCACATGCATAGTGCTTAGTGTTTTATTAGGTGATTAGCATAAGTGCTTTGCGAAGTGCTTAGGTTGATTAGACCACCGCTTATGCGCTTGCTCTAGGTTTATGCCTAGTGTTTAGTGAGGTTTGCATACCTCTTGCCACCCCGTGCTTGCGAGCACAAGTGTTGTACATCGGAGGGGCTTGAAGTCTTGCGAGATCACACCAACTGCGTTTGTGGTGTGGCCGCCACCGTGTACCGGAGGGAACAAGGCCCGCGGTGTTTCGGCTGGAAGCTTGATAGTGAAGACAGCGGGGAGCATCCGGGAGAGGCTTGCCGGAAGGCATGTCGGAGACCCACTTGTGCGTGGAGAAGGCCCAAGGCTATCCACGGAGTTACCCGACCGGAAGCTTGGCCCTTGCGAGGGATTCCTTGCGAGGGGCTCCAACGAGGATTAGGGGGAAGCTTGTGCGCTTCTCGATACCTCGGTAAAAATACCGGAGTCATCGACGGGAGTTTGCATATCTCTACCTTGCTCTTTAGCTTCCGCATTTACATTACTTATATTACTCCTTTGTGCGGTAGAGATAGCAACACACTAGCAAAACCGTAGTTGCACATTTAGATAGTTTATCTTTTGCATAGGTTTTGCTAAGGGTAGAAAAAGAGGCCATAGTTTTAGAGTTGGATTTTTAAGTTGCCTAATTCACCCCCCCTTAGGCGTCACGGTCCACCTTCAGTCATGAGTGTCAGGTGAGCAAGGTTGGTACATACCAAGTGATGGAGCATGGTGATGAAGTCCATGGAGATGGAGTTGGACATGTGTTGAAGATGATCTGGCTTAACTTGGAAAAGAAGAAAGAGAAAAACAAAAACCAAGATGATCAAGGCAAAAGTATCAAATAGGTTTTTGTTTTGGCACTCAAGACACCATAGAGGGTGTGAGTGTATTTAGGATCGATAGCCATACTATAAAGAGGGGAAATCCTTGGCTAAACAGTTTATCGAGTGCCACTAGGTGACATGATTCTTGCGTATGCATTTAGGAACCTAGTGTGCTAACCTTGATCCTTATAAAATGCTTTGAAAAATGCTAACACACGTGCACAGAAGTTCTACACTTTGTGGTTAGCAAGTTGAAAGCAAGGGTGAGGCGGTTGTTGACTTAGAAAAAGAAAAAGAGGAGAAGGTCCATGACCGGATGCTGACCTCGGGGTGACCGGACTCACCCCGACCACGTTCGATCATTTATAAACAGCATGGCGCAGCTAGCCGAGAGGGCTGAGCAGTGACCGGACGATGCCACCTGCGCGTCCGGTCACTTATTGATGCTGGCGGTTGGCAGGACCGGACGCGCAGGGGCCGCGTCAGGTCAAGTGTGACGTACGCTGACCTCAACACCTTGGGAGCGCTATGTTGGGCAGTGGAAGGACCGGACGCTGGGCCTCAACACCTTGGTAATTTTTGGTTCTAGAACCTTTTTGTAAATTATCGGACGCCGCGGTGTTGAGAGTCCGGTCACTAGAGCGCTGAGTCCGATCATGACTTAACTGTTCACGCGTTTAGAAAATAGCCGTTGAGATCTAGTGGCTGAAATTTGAAAGGGCAACACGTGGAGGCTATCCAGCGACCAGACGCTGAGGCCGGCGTGTCTGGTCATCTCGACCGCCACGTCCGGTCAGTACGCAGAACGCCCCTCCTTGGGTCTAACGGCTCTATTCCTTTGGGGGTGTCTATAAATAGTGTTTGGCTAGCTTGGGGATAACTCTCTTGGCACTTTGACATACTTGACATCCTTGTGAGCCTAAGCAAACACCTCCCACTCATCTCCATCATTGATTCATCATCATAGTAAGATTGGAAGTGATTCCTAGTGCATTTGCTTGAGTGATTGCATCTAGTGGCACTTGGGGATCATTGTGGCTGTAGAGTTCTTGTTACTCTTAGTGGTTGTTCATGGCTTGAAGCAGCGGAAGAGCTTTGGCACGTGTTGGTGATTGTTCATGGCCGGCTCCGGTGATTGTGAGGGGTCTTGTACCTTCCTCGGTGGAGAGACAAAAGGTAACTCTAGTGGATCGCTTGTGTCATTGAGTTACCTCACTTTTGGGTAGGTTCTTGTAGTGTCCAATTACGTGGACGAGGTTCGTGCAACACCTCTTAACCGCCGAACCACCAAGTGTTGGTTGACACAATGGCGACTAGCGTGCCGGCAAGCATGTGAACCTCGGGAGAAAAATTGGTTGTCTCTTGCCCTTTGGAATTCTCCTGGTGATTGAATTGGTACTCATCTTGTGATTAGTTCACTCCTCTACGCGGCGGTATAATTTTCCTACTCACTTGTTTACATTTCCGCAAACTAGTTGTAGCAAGCTTATTAGTGTAGCAAGTGTGAGAGCTCTTAGTGAGTAGTGACTTAGCCATTTGTGTGCCTAGTGATTATAGTAACTACAATTGTTGGATAGGTGGCTTGCAACCCTTATAGAGCAAGAGCAAGTTTGTATTTCACTATTTGTTATACTAATCAAATTGCTCTAGTGATCTTGTAGATTTTTAAATTGGCAATTCACCCCCTCCTCTAGCCATATTAGGACCTTTCAAGTGGTATCAGAGCCATGGTCATCATTTGTTTCAAGGCTTAACAACCTTCAGTGCAAATTATGGCTCAAATTGTGTTCAACCACGTTGGAGGCAAACCACCGTTCTTTGATGGCACATCTTTTGATTATTAGAAGAGAAAGATGAAGATGTACCTTGGACCAATCAATGACAAGGTGTGGGATGTGGTAGAGAATGAGTTTGTGATTATTGACCCTACCAATCTCACCGACAATGACAAGATCAATAAGCAATGCAACACTATGACACTCAACACCATATACAATTGCATTGATTCAAAGGTGTTTGAGCAAATCAAAGATCTTAAGAAGGCAAGTGAAGTTTGGGTGAGACTAGAAAAAACATATGAGGGCACTTCAATGGTAAAAAGTGTCAAGCTCTATATGCTCAAAGACAAGCTATCAAACTTCAAGATGAAGGATGATGAGTCCATCCCGGAGATGTTCTATAGACTACAAGTCATCATCAATAATCTCAAGAGTTTGGGTGAGAAGGTGAAGGATGAGGGCTTCTCTCACAAGTTTTTGATGTGTTTGCCAAAGAGATTCAAGACATTGAGAACCATCATCTTTAGAGGTGGATTGAAGGATGTTACTCCGAATGAGGTGCTTGGCGATGTGATGACCTAGGACCAATACAATAGTGATGGTGAAGAAATTGTGAAGGCGGAAGACAAGAAGAAGAAGAGTGTGGCATTCAAGGCCGGCACTTCATCCTCCAAGAACAAGAGCAAGGGCAAGGTGCTCTCATGATGATAGTGATGAAGAAGCACTAGCTCTCTTTGTACGCAAGTTTGGTAAGATGAAGAAGAAGAAAGGCTACGGTGTAAGGAAGAGGAGAGATCACTTCAAGAACAAGGAATATATGAGGTTGTGCTACAAATGCAAGAGCCCCGATCATGTTATAGCGGATTGTCCCTACAATAGTGACAATGAGGATAACGAGAAGAAGAAGAGCAAGAAAGATAAGAAGGAGAAGAAAGAGAAGAAGATGATCTTCAAGAAGAAGAAGGTGTCGATGCGGGACCCACGGGATACACCGCAAGGAAGAGAGGAGATCTAGTTTGATTAGGATTCCTCCCATGTAATCCTAGTAATAATACTACCCTGTAATCCTACTAGGACTCTATATTGTAAACCGACTAGGACTCTGGCCTCCTGACTATATAAAGGAGGGCAGGGCTCCTTAGATCAGGAGATAGTAGAAAAGACAACAGACACTAGACAATCAATCCAACACAAAGGCTAACGCCAACTGGACGTAGGGCTATTACTCAATCATGGTCGAGGGCTCAAACCAGGATAAATTGACTGTCTCTTGCGTTAACCGTCGAGTTCTGCATACGCTGAAGCCCGAACAAACTGCCCTGGGTACCCTCGTGGTAGGCTATCGGTGGTGAAACATCGATAGCTGGCGCGCCAGGTAGGGGCTTTCGGCGAATTTGCATCCGAGAACTCGATGGACCTCAAAAACATGATCTTCTCGACGGGATCAACCTTCATCTTCGGTTCATGGATCTGCGAGGCAGGCAACGATGGCAAGCTCCAAAGCTGTCTCCTCAAAGATTCAGATCACCATGAAGACCTTTCTATTTCGACGACTACGACAGATCAGCTCGCTGGAAGATTCGCGCAGCTCATGGTGTCCGATCCAACTCAGATTTCACGGCTTTGCGCATCCGACTCAAACTCGGGCTCCACATCCATGATGGAGTCTTACCCGAGTTCTTTTGAGAAACCAAGTTTTTTTCCGGCAGGGTTTCAGAACGTGGCTTCGGCCTATCAAAAATACAACTTGGAGTACACTCAGAGTCCTTTTAAGAAGTCAGGTCCTTTTCCGTTCGGACTCCACAACATGGCAAAATCTTATCAGGCACGGACTGAAGGATCCCTCCATCCGGTGCTTAGAATGCCACTAAAAGGAGCTCAGGAAGGTCTCGTACTAACTATAACATCTCAAGACTGCATCGTCCACTGGTCAGGTTCTGTTCCTGAGAATAGCGGTACCCGACTAGTCGGCACGACGACAACAACAATTCTACCCTACCAAGAAGGAGACTCGATCTGCGACCTTGAAGCCTCTACTAAAGTTATCAACAACTCCGATAGTGTGGAAACCAACGCCGATAATAGAACAGTTCACGCACGAGAAGTATTCATGGTTCGCTGTCCTCGATCACCATTGGTCTCCCCAATAGCACCCGACATCAGGTCATCAGATGAATCTAAGTCCAACATATCACCCTTTATCTAGGGACATGATGGTGAGACCGAGAACCAGAAGCAAGCCAGAGAAAGAAGAAACAAATTGAAACAAGGACGCGACTGCCGTGCTAGGCAGCGCAAGGAAGCTTGGATCAAATATGAGTCAGATCTGGCCGAGTACAATAGAAGAAAATCAGAACAAGAAGTCAAGAGAAAGATGCGCGGTGAATACACCCTACAATAGGATCCGAGAAGCATTAGAAGAACTCAGAGCGACATCACATCCCAGTGAAAAACAGTAACAGCTTCGGGACTTTCTCCGGTCAATAGCCCTAAGGATGCACGACGGAAGGACCCACTCAAGACTACCTGCCAGGTCAACATCTCATGAGCAGGAAGATCAAAATCAAAGGAAGTCTGCTTTCGAGACACTTGGACCAAGTGGAAGTCACAACAGAGAAAGTAGAAGAGACCATAGTCAAAACTACCAAGTCGAACAACCAAGAAAGATCAGAAGCAAAGTACCTATTCAGACAGCCCCACAGAACTACTCTCGCCAAAACAACAGTTGGCTAGAAGGAGGTGCTGAAGCAGAATACACAGAAGCCGGAACGCACGATAGATTTCCCTATTTTGCAAACAGACTTGCTTCAATACGACTACCTCACAAGTTCAAGCCGTCTAACCACTCTAAATATGATGGCAAGACCGAACCAAGGCAGTGGCTCAGGATTTACTCACAATCGATTGAACTAGCCTAAGGAGACGACGATATCAAGACCTTGTTCTTTCCGATGGCCCTAGAAACCGTGCCCCTCCAATGGTTCGACAAATTGAATCCAGGGTCAATCAGAAATTGGGAGGACTTGCAAAGAGTTTTCTATGAAAATTTCACGGGTATCATTACGCACCCCATCACCCATGTAGAATTAAAAGGACTCAAGCAGAAAGGGGGCGAAAGTCTTAGAAATTACTATCGATGATTTGGCGAACTACGTGCTCAAGTACATGACATCACTGAACGAGAAGTAATCGAAGCTTTCTCTCACGGAATCATGGCTAGGTGGCAATTTTAGGACTTCTACAAAGAAAACCCGAGAAACAATGAAGAATTCAGACGCACAGTAGAAAAGATGATTACTGCAGAGGAGAAGACACGAGAAAGGTTCCCGGATAGAAACAACCGAGACAACCCGGACAAGCAAAATCATCGAAACATCAGACATCAGGAAAGAAAACGTGGATCAAACAACACCGTAGCGGTGGCTGACAAATCAAGGAAGTTTTCCAAACCCAGAAGGTATGACGGCATTGAAAACATGCATTGCATCTGGCACCCTAAAGGAAATCACACCATCGGAAATTGCTACACCTTCAATGATCGATACATAAGAAAAGATAGTAAGCGAAACACTAAAGAAGACAATCAGAAAAAAGATGAAGACAACCACGAAGACAAGGGATTCCAAAAATCTAGGGGGACAGTAGCAGTGATCTTCGCCGGGGCCCCAGATTCCAGAAGCAAACATCAAGAAAAGCTAGCTCTACGAACCATCATGGCAGCAGAATCGGCTACTCCAAGATATCTCAATTGGTCACAGTATCCAATCCAGTTATCAAGAGAAGACCAATGGACTAGCATAGGAAACGCAGGCCATTACCCACTGGTTCTAGATCCAACTATCGCCAGTATGACTGTCATAGAAGTACTAATCGATGGGGGAGCCGGACTCAACATCATTTTTTTAGAAACGCTAAGGAAGATGAGACTACAACTCGCCGAGATGATTACACCAACGAGCACCCCTTTTTATGGGATAGTACCCGGCAAGGCAGCCATGCAACTTGGACAAATCACTCTACTGGTTACTTTTGGAACTCCCTCAAACTACCGTACAGAGTTCATCAAGTTTGAAGTTGCAGACTTCAATTCATCATATCTCGGAATCCTCGGGCGCCCAGCGGGCGCCCAGCACTAGCAAAATTCATGGCGATACCGCATTACCCGTACCTATTGCTTAAGATACCAGGGCCTAACGATGTCCCTTCCCTTCGAGGTGATTTGAAGCACGCTTTTGACTACGATGTTTAGGCAATCCAAATTGCAGCCAAAGCACAAGCGGCCAATGGTAGAAAAGAAATAGCCACTATTGCCGCAGAAATGAGCCCAAAAGAACTAGAGATACCGGCTAAAAAGCCTAGCATTCTCGCACCACCAAAACAAGCCAACGTCAAGCAAATCGACCTAGGCACTGGTGATCCCTCCAAAACGGCAACCATCAGCGCCCACCTCTCAGCAAAATAAGAACTCGCGCTCACCAACTTTCTTCAGGACAACAAAGATATCTTCGCTTGGAAGCCGACCGACATGCCAGATGTCCCAAGAGAGTTGGCTGAGCACAGAATCAATATCAATGAAGGCTCCAAGCCTATGAAGCAACGATTACGATGATTCTCACCCGACAAGAAGGCAGCAATTAAAAAAGAAATCACAAAGCTAATGGCAGCCGGATTCATCAGAGAAATCCTTCATCCAGATTGGCTAGCAAACCCAGTTCTAGTACAAAAAAAGAATACGGATGAGTGGCGCATGTGCGTCGACTACACAGATCTCAACAAACACTGCCCGAAAGATCCATTCGGGCTACCACGCATTGATCAGATAGTTGATTCAACAGCAGGATCTGCCCTATTATCCTTTCTTGATTGCTATTCAGGATATCACCAGATCGCATTAAAGGAACAAGACCAAAGCAAGACATCTTTCATCACTCCGTTTGGTGCCTACTGCCACAAGACCATGTCGTTTGGACTCAAGAATGCTAGTGCCACTTACCAAAGAGCTATCCAAATGTGCCTTGGTGAATAGATCAGCGAAAACGTAGAGGCATACGTGGATGACGTAGTAGTAAAAACAAAGAACCCGGACACACTAATTGAAGACTTAAAGCAAACCTTTGAAAACCTAAAAAGGTGGAGGTGGAAATTGAACCCAAACAAGTGTGTATTCGGAGTTCCTTCAGGACAACTACTCGGATTCTTGGTCAGTCATCGTGGAATCGAAGTCAGCGCCAAGCAAATTTGAGCCATAACAGAGATGGGCCCTCCTCGAAGTGTCAAAGATGTGCAGAAACTAACAGGCTGCATGGCGGCCCTCAATCGTTTCATATCAAGACTCGGCGAAAAAGGGTTACCTTTCTTTAAACTACTAAAGAAGACAGACAAGTTCAAGTGGACAGAAGAAGCCAACGAAGCTTTCAAAAAACTTAAGGCATACCTCACCTCCTCGCCCGTTCTCACACCTCCAAAGAAATACGAAGACATGATGTTGTACATTGCGGCAACTTCTACTGTGATCAGCACAACGATAGTCGTAGAAAGAGAAGAAGAAGGGCGTGTATATAAAGTACAATGTCCCGTATACTACATCAGCGAAGTACTATCAGAATAAAAAAATCCGGTACCCACATGTGCAAAAACTACTCTACACCCTCCTAATCACTTCACGCAAGCTTCGTCACTATTTTAAAAGCCAGAAGGTTACCGTGGTGACAGATTTCCCACTCGGAGACATCCTACACAATAGAGACGCAACAGGGCGCATATCTAAGTGGGCAGTTGAACTTGGTGCTCTCAATATCGATTTCACCCCACGGAAGACGATTAAATCTCAAGCCCTTGCCGATTTTGTTGCCGAGTGGACAGAAATTCAACAACCTATGTCAAATACCATCCTTGACCATTGGAAGATGTACTTTGATGGATCACTCAAGCTAGGCGGAGCCGGTGCAGGCGTTCTCTTTATTTCTCCAGATGGAAAACAACTCAAGTATGTCCTTCAGATATTATGGCAAGCAACAAACAATGAAGCAGAATACGAAGCCCTCATCCACGGGCTCCGAGTAGCAATTACCCTCAGAATCAAGCGATTGCTCGTATACGGCGATTCGGCAGTAGTCATCAACCAAGTCAACAAAGATTGGGACTGCACCAAAGAAAACATGGGCGCTTACTGTGCTGAAATATGAAAACTCGAAAAACATTTTCAAGGATTAGAAATTCTACATGTCCTGCGCGACTCTAATATTGCAGCAGACGTCCTCGCCAAGCTCGGATCGTAAACAGGGCGAAGGTCCCGCCCGGCGTATTCATAGAGGAGTTATCAGCTCCCTCTATCAAACAACCCGGTGAGATAACCCCTGAACTCACAGCTAAAGGCACCCAGATTTGGGTAATCAACACCTCATGGACCCAGGTTTTTATTAATTATATCAAAGAGAATAAGTTGCCAGCAGATAAAGAGGAGGCTACCAGAGTCGTTCGTAGAAGCAAGAACTACGTCCTAGTAGGGGACAAGCTGTACAGAAGAGCCGCATCATCAGGAGTACTCCTAAAATGTGTCTCATTTGAAAAAGGGAAAGAGATCTTAGACGAAATACACTCAGGTTGCTGTGGAAACCATGCCGCTTCAAGAACACTAGTCGGCAAAGCATTCCGCACCGGATTCTACTGGCCAACTGCTCTAAAAGACGCAAAAGAACTCATTAGAAAATGCAAAGGTTGTCAAATGTTCGCAAGACAAGCTCATGTACTAGCTCACAATCTCATCTGCATCCCACCCGCTTGGCCTTTCTCCTGCTGGGGGCTGGATCAAGTAGGACCTCTCAAGAAAGCAAAGGATGGTTTCGAGTACATCTTTGTAGCAATTGACAAGTTCACCAAGTGGATTGAATACAAACCACTCGCAAAATACAGCGCAGCCAAAGCAGTCGAGTTCATCCAAGACATTATGCACCACTTCGGCATGCCCAATCGAATCATCACAGATTTGGGTTCTCCTTTCATAGCTACAGAATTCCAAAGTTAGGCACAGGATTACGGCTTCGGCATAGATTACACATCAGTCGCACATCCAGAAGCCAACGGACAGGTAGAAAGGGCTAATGGACTCATACTAGAAGGATTAAAACCAAGATTGTATGAAAAACTAGTGGACTATGGATCCAAATGGATTGAAGAATTACCCAAAGTAGTATGGGGGCTACGAACTCAAATAAGCAGAGCCACCGGATACTCACCTTTCTTCCTAGTTTACGGATTAGAAGTCATACTACCTGCCGACTTGATCTGGACGTCACCAAGGATAGAACAATATGACGAAGGAGAAGCAGAACACACCCGAAGATTAGAACTCGACAGTATAGAAGAAGTCAGAGTAAACGCTACCCTTCAATCAGCCAGATATCTCCAAGGTTTAAGACGCCACTACAACAAGAATACCCAGCCTCGATCACTCCAAATCGGAGACCTAGTACTAAGAAGAATACAAAAAACTGACAAACACCATAAACTACTCAGTCCATGGGAAGGTCCTTTTATTGTCACAAAAGTCACCGGACCAGGCACGTATGAGTTGATAACTGAAGATGGAAAAGAAATCAACAATACATGGCACATCAGCCAACTAAGAAGATTTTACGCATGAAAACAACTCAAGGAAGAATATATATACAAGCCACAAGAGATCAACATTCATGATCAATAAAGATGGTGTTCCTCGGCAACATATGTCTTATTATGGCTTTCCCCCAGTTGTTTTCACTAAGCATATCAACGTTCATGATCAATAAACATGGTGTTCCTCGACAACATATATCTTATTATAGCTTTCCCCCTAGTTGTTTTCACTAAGCATATCAACGTTCATGATCAATAAAGATGGTGTTCCTCGACAACATATGTCTTATTATGGCTTTCCCCCAGTTGTTTTCACTAAGCATACCGACCGAGAGCAAAAGAGCTAAAAAGATGCTTGAGCCCGCCAATGAGGGTAGCTAATAAGCTAACACCCGAATCAAAAAGAAAAATGGCTGAAATTATGCACGAGCATACCAATTTGAAACAAAAGAAATTTGAAAAAGATGCTTGAGCCGCCCGATGAGGGTAGCTAATAAGCTAACACCGAACCAAAAAGCAAAATGGCTGAAATTATGCACTGAGCATACCCCGCCGAGAGTAAAAAAATTTGAAAAGATGCTTGAGCCCGCCGATGAGGGTAGCTAATAAGCTAACACCAGACCAAAAAGTAAAATGGCTGAAATTATGCTGAGCATACTGCAATTTGAGAGAGCAAAAGAGCTGAAAAGATGCTTGAGCCGTCGATGAGGGTAGCTAATAAGCTAACACCTAAACCAAAAATCAAAATGGTTGAAATTATGCAGAGCATACCGGTAGAAACAAAAAAAATTTGAAAAGATGCTTGAGCCCACCGATGAGGGTAGCTAATAAGCTAACACCAGAACCAAAAAGCAAAATGACTGAAATTATGTACGAGCATACCGGCCGAGAGCAAAAAAGTGAAAAGATGCTTGAGCCAGCGATGAGGGTAGCTAATAAGCTAACACCCGAACCAAAAAGCAAAAAATTTGAAACTAAGCTGAGCATACCGGTAGTGAACAAAAAAAGTGAAAAGATGCTAGAGCCTACCGATGAGGGTAGGTGATAAGCCAACACCGAACTGATCCTAAGATGTTTTTACAACCGAGAGAAAGGGCGGATCTGGCCACATCTCGAGATTAAGCAAAAAAGCTAAAAAAGAAGAAGTGAAGATACTTGAGATCACTGGTCCTAAGTCTTTTCAGTACTAACAAGAACAAAAAGGTTGACAAGACAAAGATCTACTTACCCCAAGTTGTTTACATGGCGTAGATGAAAGCCAGACAAGCACTCGGCAAATCAAGAAAGTTTGTCAAGACAACGATCTACACATACCGAGTTGTTTACATAGCGCAGACGAAAGCCAGACAAGCACTCGGCAAAGCAAGAAAGTTTGTCAACACAACGATCTACATATACGGAGTTGATTACACGGCGCAGATAAAAGCCATACAAACGCTCGACCTATCAAGGAACGATCCTACAATGGATGAAACAACACGACCACCATAAACTGTGGATGCACACCACGACCAACAAACGACTACTCAGAAAAAATTATGATCACTTGGACAACTCATTTAAAGAATAAAGAAGGCGAAGACATCCAGGCAAAGAAGACATCAACAAAAGTAAAGAATCTTCATTCAAAAAGAAGTATAATATCCTATTACAGAGGCTGGAGTACAAAGGTCAATTACATCAAGCATCGTCATCAGGAGAAGAAATATCAATATTAAGATTATCCACATCCTCCTAGCTAAATCTTCGACCTCAGGCTCCACCTTTTCAACAGCATCTAGATATTCTTGACTCTCGACTTCCTCTGCAATCTTGGACAAAGGGACCTCCGGAGCAAGAACCCGGACCTGGGCAAGAACATTTCTGGTACATAGTTGGGCGCACCTCTTCATGAACTCCACAGAAGCGGGTGGAACTTTGGGAATAAAGCGAGCCCAAGATTGACCATCATCTGTTTGAGTCAGGAGAAAGATCGACTCTTGACGAAATGATTTCCACAAAGCATTCCAGTTCTCAGTAGCCGTCGTCAACTTACCAGTCAAGACTTCAACAGTTTTTTGGGCCTGCACAAGATCCCTGTCAGCTCCACGCCTAATCAACTTAGCAAGCGTGAATTCTTCTTCAGCACAAGTAATTACCTCCTCAGCCCTGTTGTGATTATTGTGAACAAGTATCTTCATTTCCTCAATACCCTCCGAGAGCTTCTACTTTTCAACTCGGAGAGCTAGACCAGGCACCAAAAAAAACAAGTCAGCAGAAAGGGAAATTTGAATACAAAAGGAAACAAAAAAGAAACCACAAACCATCGTACTCTTTCTTCATGGCCTCCATATTCTTCATTGCCTCCACATTCTTCAAGGCCTCTGGACAGTGACATCCCTCTCCGCTTTTACGCCTCAACCACCAGACACAGAGAGCCTATTCCTCCCTACTGGTGCATTTGGCCTTTCGGTCTCCATCTCGGCCCAAGCAGAGGTCAAGCTCACATTTTAGGGCACTAACCTCAGAAGACAACTTTTTCTCAGTTTCAGATGAGAAAAAAAGCCGGTATGATCCCGAGAAAAAGACTAAACAAAGAGAGAGAGAGAGAGAGAGAGAGAAACAAGACATAAGAACAGAAGAAAGACGAACATCCAAAGAAAGAACTTCAAAAAAACTTACCTGTAGTTTTCCCCAAAAGAAATCGCATAAAGGTTCCCCGAGGCGTGGTCGGCTCGACAACCGATGAGTGGCATCGAATTGTTGCAACACATCATCATCAAGCGCTGACCACTAGTACCAAGAGGAGCAGAGGGACAAGTGGTGATGCAAAGAAGGCAAGACAGGTTGTATCTGGGAAGCCCGACTACCTCCTCGAGATGGATCCACCGCCACAGCCACGGTCACCCGAGTCGACAAATCCATGGCGGTGTGATCACCGAGGGAACCTGTCTCCCTCTGACCACCTCGTCGACCCGTACATTTCGGGTCTTGAGACTCGATTACACAGAGGCGCACTAGTGGATTGACAAGAGGTCGTGAGGGTTAAGGGAAGGCGAGGAGTGCGCAAGATGATAAGGAAACTTCGGCGATAAGAATATGAATCGGAAAAAAAGGAAAAGCGAAGCAAAGAAACATAACCGAGGATTCACTCACTTAGCTATCTTCTTCTTCTTAAAATCCCCAAGACGAACAGAAGATCTTAGAGGGGGAACTATAGCAGCGAAAATATCACCACCACTCTACGACAGGAGTGGCATGGTCGGTACCAGAGCTCCAGAAGAACTCAAGCTTGACAACTGCTTACTACAAGAGAACAAGGCCAAAGTCAGAACAAAAAGAGGTGTTCAACAATAGAAAAACAAAAAAACAACTCACCGACGCATGACAAGGGCCGCATCATCATCCTCATCTTCCTCACCCTCAAACAAGGCAACCACAGCGCCATCTGAAAAAGGAGAAAAGTACTTGATTAAAGGCATAAACAAACAACAAAAAGACAAAGCGCATTAATATGCTCACCTAGGAGCATGCTACCTATAACTTGAGTACACAGGCGAGTACTCATTGGCGAGGCTTCTTGGTAGCAGACAAACCAGAAGAAGAACAATCCACTCGCCCCCTTTTTCCGACACTACGAGGAGCTCGAGGAGGCTGGACGAGGAACATACTCTACATATCGCCAAGGATTGAGGAAGAAACACACGGGAAACATCGTGGTGGTTTGAAACTTCTTGGTTAAAGATGCTGACAAGACTTTCCCTAGTCTCCACCATGGCGAGAAGCGATCATCAAGGGGGATCGGATCAACGAAGTTACGCCCCAATTCCTATAAAAGAGTAAAACAACCAGACAAGAAAGATTAAGCAAAAAGTGGAGATAGCAAATGAGATACAAAAAGTAACCGCATAAGAAAAAACAACTCACAGCAGGAGGCACGTCATTGGCACAATACTCAGGGACAACATGAGGGACGATGCTTACTCCCTTCAACATCTTCTGAAGGCGCTCGAGCACCTCCTCATCGGTCAACTCAAGGATAGGGACCATACGAGAAGGGTCCTCCGCCCCAGAGTACTCAAAACCATAATTCCCTCGCTCCTTCAGAGGTTGAACACGGCGGCGAAGAAAACTAGAAATGATCCCGAAGCCGGTCAAGCCTTGCTGTTTCAGAGTACATATCCTCTCAAGAAACGGCTTGATCGCTTGGAGCTCATCCATCGTCAGGGGGTTCTTTTCCCATCGGTCATTAACCACGGGACCAGAACCAAAATGAACAGCAAGAGGAGGAATCATATTGGCGGCATAAAACCAGTCGGCATGCCAATCCCTCACAGAATCAACCAAGTCATAATCAAAGAATTTACTCTTATGACCCTGATGAAACTGAATCCCGTAGCCACCAAGAACATGGGTGTCATCGCTGCGGGGATGGGGCTTCAGACGGAAGAAGTAACGAAAGAGAGAAAGAGAAGGAGGAATTCCAAGAAAAGTTTCACAAAGATGAACAAAAACAGAAATATGAAGGACAGCATTGGGAGCAAGATGGTTCAGGCTAATCCCAAAATAACTGAGAAATCGATGAAAAAAAACAGAAGCAGGAAGGCAGAGTCCAACACGGATAAAGGAGACAAAAAGAACAATCTCACCAGGACCTAGAGTTGGGACCCGATGTTGGCCTAGAGCTTTCCAATCGACAAACTCCTTGCCCTGGATCAGACCATCACTGACAAGCTCACGCAACTGATCCTCGGTCATAGTCAGAGCCGGCCAAATCTTCTGAGTAGCCCTCATGGCCATGAACTCTTGATTTTCAATCACAGAAAGTGATGCCTCCTTGTCTACAAAGGTTGCCTGGGACTTGCTCGCTGATTTCTTCCTACCCATATACTAGCGAAAAGCAATAAAGCACTAAGAAACGATGATGCTTAGATGGCGGCGCTCGGATGGCGACGACAATGGCGGCAATGAGTTTTGAATACTAGGGTTTCAAAGGCAAAAGCAGGGCAGCAAAGAAAAAAAAGAAGAAAAAAAGGCCTTTAATAGATTTTTCTGACAATAGAAAGCATGGCCTACAGGCCCATTTAGACATGGCATGAGAGCATAGCGATCCATTTCTCACCACAAGCCGACACAGCTGAAATGATGGGCGACACACACTTCTACACACAAAGTGCAGTTCAGCAGGCGATTTTAGACTTATCCATCCGGCACCACGGCGGAGTTATCATATTGCTACAAAAAGAACTCATCAACCATGAAGCAACAAAGGGTTACCTAACAAGAAACACAAGAACCGGTTCTTATAGAAAGAACTCAGGAATCTCATAAACAACGAGGACATCAATGAGAAAAAAGAATGACAACTCGAGAAGACAAGATTATTTCCATTACAAATACAAGATTACACATCTTACAAGACCCAACGAACTCGGTACTATGACAAGCAAGGTAGCAAAAAAGAACGGACACAACTAGGCTCTGGAATGATTCGTGTTCCAAATTGCTACTCGATAGAACAAACCGCTTTTCGGCTACCTGCTGTTTTCTTCAAAGGAAGAGCATGGTACATCCAAAGCGAAATCAGCGTGACGCGGCGGGACAACATGGACTAGGGGAGGCCTCAGGCATCTCTGTCTACCCAAGTCCGATGTGATGCCGGATCGGTGTTGATCGCACCCGATAGAGTCGAAAGGCCCGGCGAGGAAGATCAACCAGAGCTCTTTGGATGAAGAAGGCGTATCCCACATCACAAGAATTCCTCCAACTACCATACGTACTTCACGGTACAATGCATTGCGAGATTAGTCTACCTCTAATCCCTATCACAAGACTCCCTCTAGCTATGATAAGATATACAAGAACTACAAAATAAGCCCGGGGGCTGCTCTACTTCACAAACTATCATATTCATGACTATGGAGATTTCAGACCACGCAACAAAATGCTCGATGAATCAAAACAGCACACTAGGAGGGTATTTATAGACCAAAGAAGCGGTATACATAGACCGGGAGCACCAACGGAACAAACCTAACAAAGGACACAGTGAAAAGACAGAATTAAATGAAAGAGGACTCAGGCATGAAGGAACAATACTCAAGAACGAGCATATTCGGAAGAATATACCAACACTGTACAACTCATGAACAAAGAGCATTTACACTCAACCACCACCATACAACTACATCGACAATAATGAGACTACGGAGAATATGCCAAGATCACATGTCCGAGTTCTTTTTGAATAAAAGAACCCGGATATATGCTTTCGAAATTTTGCAACAGGAGAGGTTTTCAGTTCTTTGAACAACTTAGATTTAAGACCCTCCAACTCTTTGTTCCAAATAGCAAGAGGCTCAGGGGCTACACTCAGTGAGTGCACTTTTCTTCAAAAAAGTGCACATCACTCAGAAGACTTCTTCAAGACAAGAGTTTTCAAACAACATAAGATTCAATACCCTCCAACTTTTTGTTCCAAATAGCAAGGGGCTCGGGGGCTACACTCAGTGAGTGCACTTTTTTCTTCGAAAAAGCGCACGTCACCAAGAAGACTTCTTCAAGACAGACCAATTCAAGGTCCCACGACAAAAAGAACCCGGACCGAGCTATATCCAAGTTCTTTTTGATAAAGAACTCGGGTATATGCTCGGGAGCCCTTCGACGAAGAATTAGAGCAATTTCAAGACAAGACCCTCTAGCTCATTGCTCTAAATAGCAAGAGGCTCAGGGGCTACACCCAGATGGGAGTACTTTTTCTTCAAAAAAAGTACACACCACCCAAAGATCTCACTAAGCGCTACACGGTTTCGCTCAAGCAAGCACTCGGACGACGCTTGTTCCTACTCAGCAAGACCTGAAGGAACAAGACGAAGCTTCCAGAGCTCAACCATGAAGTGCTTGGGGGCTTGTCGATGCGGGACCCACGGGATACACCACAAGGAAGAGAGATCTAGTTTGATTAGGATTCCTCCCATGTAATCCTAGTAGTAATACTACCCTGTAATCCTACTAGGACTCTACATTGTAAACCGACTAGGACTCTGGCCTCCTGACTATATAAAAGAGGGCAGGGCTCCTTAGATCGAGAGATAGCGAGAAAAGACAATAGACACTAGACAATCAATCCAGCATAAAGGCTAACGTCAAGCTGGACATAGGGCTATTACTCGATCACGGTCGAGGGCCGAACCGAGGATAAATCATTGTCTCTTACGTTAACCGTCGAGATTCGCATCTGTTTGAAGCCCGAACAAACTGCCCAGGTACCCCGTGGCAGGCTATCGATGGTGAAACATCGACGAGAAGGTGGATCCTATGTTGTCATATGGGATAGTGGTGCCTCCACCGATGTTGATTCTAGTGATGATGATAAGGCTTCCAAGAAGAAGGCTCTAGCAAGCATTACTATCAACAATAAGCCTTCACTATTTGACACTCCATCATGCTTCATGGCCAAGGGCTCCAAGGTAAAATATGATGAGAATGAAAATGATGATAGTGAAAGTGAAAATGATAGTGATGATGAATTCTCAAATGAACAACTAATGAACATGCTAGAACAAGCTAACTCAATAATTAACAAGAAAAACAAGAAGTGCAAAGATTTGCTAAAGAAGCTTAGTGCTCTTGAGCAATCCTTTGATGAGCTCAATGCTACTCATGAGAGTCTAGTGGAAGCCCATGAGAAGCTTGGCAAAGCTCACACCAAGCTTGAAAAGGCTCACTCCTTGCTTCTTGAATAAGAAAAGGAAAGGGTTATAGTATCATGTGATGTGGGCATAACATGTGACATTATTAAAGATTCATTTCATGAACCTATTGATGTTGCTCCCACTAACCTTTCTTGTAGCTCATCATCCACCACCGCTACCACTCCTACCTCTACTACTAGTGATGGTTTTACTTGTGATGTCTCACTAATGGTTGAAAATTAGACTCTCAAGAGAGAGGTGGATGAGCTCACTCACGCCCTAGGCAAGGCCTATGGCGGTGAGGCCCGCTTACTAAAGTGCTTGGATAGCCAAAGGTTCTCTCTTAACAAAGAGAGATTGGGCTATACCCACAAGAAAGGCAAGGCGGCCTTTGCTACTCCCAAAACTAGCTTTGTGAAGAGTAATGGTTGGTTTTGCAATAGAGGCAAGCATGTAGGGCACTTAGAGCAATCTTGCATAAAGAACAAGAACAAGATCAATGCTAATGTATCCTCAATTTGTTTTGATTCTTGTTACATGCTTACCAAGGGTGCGAATGGTGTGAAGGCTAAGTTTATTGGTACACCTATTGTGGGCTCAAAGAAGAAAGCCATTTTGGTACCAAAGACCTTAGTGACTAACCTTCAAGGATCCAAGCAAGTTTGGGTACCTAAAAAGAATTGATCTTCTTTTGTTGGTCAATTATAAAGCCGGAGAAAGGCATTGGGGGGTACTTGATAGTGGGTGCACACAACACATGACCGGTGATTCAAGAATGTTCAATTCAATCAACTCAAATGATGACAATAGGATTGATAGCATAACATTTGGTGATAATGACAAAGGCAAGGTCAAAGGGCTTGGTAAGATCGCAATATCCAATGACTTGAGCATTTCCAATGTGCTACTAGTAGAGAGCTTGAACTTCAACCTATTGTTGGTAGCTCAAATTTGTGATCTTGGTTTCAAGTGCATATTTGGAGTTGATATGTAGAGGTCATAAGTGTAGATGGCTCTAACTTGATATTCAAGGGATTTATATATGAAAATCTATACTTGGTTGATTTCAATACTAGTGAAGCTCAATTGTCAACATGTTTGCTCACTAAGTCTAGCATGGGTTGGTTATGGCATAGAAGGCTTGGTCATGTTGGAATGAAACAACTGAACAAGTTGATTAAGCATGATCTAGTTAGAGGCTTGAAGGATGTCACATTTGAGAAGGATGAGCTTTGTAGTGCATGTCAAGCTGAAAAGCAAGTTGGCAACACACATCCGAAGAAGAGCATGATGAGTACATCTAAGGCATTTGAGTTATGGCACATGGATTTATTTGGACCAACCACTTACACTAGCATTGGTGGAAACAAATATGGATTTGTGATTGTGGATGATTTCACTAGATACACATGGGTGTTCTTTCTTGTTGACAAAAGTGATGTGTTTGCAACCTTCAAGACATTCATCAAGAGAATTCACAATGAGTTTGAAACAACCATCAAGAAAGTAAGAAGTGACAACGGAGGTGAATTCAAAAATACAAGAGTTGATGATTTGTGTGATAAGTTTGGGATTAGGCATCAATTCTCGGCCAAGTACACTCTACAATCAAATGGCCTAGTTGATAGGAAGAATAGAACATTGATTGACATGGCAAGATCAATGTTGAGTGAGTATAATGTGAGTCATTCATTTTGGGCTGAAGCAATCAACATAGCTTGCTACTATAGCAACCGACTCTATTGTCACCGCATGATGGAGAAGACACCATATGAGCTCTTGAATGGAAGAAAGTCCAACATTGCATATTTTTGGATTTTTGGTTGCAAATGCTACATATTGAAGAAAGGCACACGATTGAGCAAGTTTGAGAAGAAATGTGATGAAGGTTTCTTGCTTGGTTACTCCACTGCTAGCAAGGCTTATAGAGTTTAGAATTTAGCTAGTGGTACACTTAAGGAGGTTTATGATGTGGAATTTGATGAAACAAATGGTTCCCAAGAGGAAGATGAGAATCTAGATGATGTGAGAGGCACTCAATTGGTTAATGCAATGAAGAACATGGACATTGGTGACATAAGGCCTAGAGAGGTGATTGAAGTTGAAGATGACAAAGATCAAGTGCTTTCTAACTCAAATGTGCAAGTTGATACAAGTCAAGCTTGTTCATCATCTCAACCAAATGATCAATCAAATGCAAGCAATCAAGTGCGAGTGCTCCAACCAACCAATGTTGCAAGAGATCATCCATTGGATTCTATCATTGGTGATATCTCAAGAGGTGTACAAACAAGATCAAGATTGGCATCATTTTGTGAACACTTCTCATTTGTGTCTTCCATTGAACCTAAGAAGATAGATAAAGCTTTGTCAGATATTGATTGGGTGAATGCTATGCATGAAGAGCTAAACAACTTCACAAGAAATCAAGTATGTGAGTTAGTTAAGAGGCCTAGGGATCATAATGTGATAGGAACCAAATGGGTCTTTAGCAACAAGCAAGATCAAGATGGGATAGTTGTAAGGAACAAAGCAAGATTAGTGGCTAAAGGTTATACTCAAGTTGAAGGTCTTGACTTTGGAGAGATATATGCCCTGGTTGCAAGATTGGAAGCAATTAGGATCTTGTTAGCCTATGCTTTTGCCCACAACATCAAGTTGTACCCAATGGATGTGAAGAGTGCAATTCTCAATGGGTACATCAATGAGCTTGTGTATGTTGAGTAACCTCCTGGTTTTGAAGATGAGAAGAAGCCCAACCATGTTTACAAGCTAAGAAAGGCATTGTATGGTTTGAAGCAAGCACCTAGAGCATTGTATCAGAGATTGAGAGATTTCTTGCTCTCTAAAGAGTTCAAGATGGGTAAGGTTGACACCACTCTCTTCACCAAGAAGCAAGGCAATGACTTGTTTGTATTGCAAATCTATGTTGATGATGTTATTTTTGGATCAACCAATCAAGATTTTTGTGAGGATTTTGGAAAGATGATGGCAAATGAATTTAAGATGTCTATGATTGGAGAGCTTAGTTACTTCCTTGGTCTACAAATCAAGTAATTGAAGAGTGGCACATTTGTGAGTCAAGGCAAGTACATCAAAGACATGCTCAAGAAGTTTGGCATGGCTGATGCTAAAGCAATTAGTACACCAATGGGGATAAATGGAAGCCTGGATCGTGATGCTAGTGGGAACATGGTGGATCAAAAGATGTATTGGTCTTTGATTGGAAGCCTACTCTATGTCACCGCATCAAAGCCGGATGTGATGTTTAGTGTATGCATGTGTGCTAGATTTTAAGCCTCACCAAGAGAGAGTCACTTAAAGGCAACAAAGAGAATTGTAAGGAAAATGGACCCTAGGCCCATTTACTTTGTATTTTGGTGTTTGATGACCAACACAACCAAATTGGACTAATGAATTTGCAAGTAATTGTTTTGTAGTTCAATAGGGTGCAAGACATGACTTGGACGAAGGCAACATGATGATCCCATGATCAACACCATAAGCAAAACCCTAGAAGCACAAGAGAAGACCCAAGATATCAAGCAAAGTCCAAGCATGAAGATGGGAATCAAGCTGGACGCAAGATCGCGAAGAAATGAGCACCACAGAGGTGACCGGACGTGGCCCTATGAGTGACCGAACGCGTCCGATCAGTTGCTCGGCAACAGTAGGCGTCAGCAGCAGCGACCGGACGCTGAGCGAGGTAGTGACTGAACACACTGACTTCACTATTCATCATCGCGGCAATAATTCAGCGTGACAGGACGCGCCAGGCAGTGGCATCCGATCGAGTCCAGAAAGGTTCCAGAGCAGCGCCAGCGCGACCGGACATGTCCGATCGATGATTACTGGACTTGGCAGTGCGTCCGATCTCTATGCGCGCGCTCAACGGTCAGGACGATCGAACGTGTCCGATCAGGACGACAATAGCGTCCGGTCAGTAGCAGAAAGCTGGGTTTTGTCCCCAATGGCTACTTTCTCCATGGGGCTTATAAATAGACCCCCAACCGGCCATTTAAGAAGTGGAGAGTTGAGGAAACATACCAAGGGTGTTGATACACAATTTTAGTGATCTCCACTTGCATAGTGCTTAGTGATTCATTAGGTGATTAGCGTAGGTGCTTTGCAAAGTGCTTAGGTTGATTAGACCACCGCTTATGCGCTTGCTCTAGGTTTAGGCCTAGTGTTTAGTGAGGTTTTTACACCTCTTATCACTCGGTGCTTGTGCGCACCATTGTTGTATATCAGAGGGGCTTGTAGTCTTGCGAGATCACACCAACTACGTTTGTGGTGTGGCCGCCACCGTGTACCAAAGGGAACAAGGCCCGCGGTGGTTTGGCTAGAAGCTTGATAGTGAAGACGGCGGGGAGCATCTAGGAGAGGCTTGCCGGAAGGCACGTTAGAGACCCACTTACGCGTGGGGAAGGCCCGAGGCTATCCATGGAGTTACCCGATCAAGAGCTTAGCCCTTGCGAGGGATTCCATGTGAGGTGCTCCAACGAGGACTAGGGAGAAGCTTGCACGCTTCTCGATACCTAGGTAAAAATACCAGAGTCGTCGATGGGAGTTTGCATACCTCTACCTTACTCTTTAGCTTTTGCATTTATATTCAATCTCGGTTTATGTTTTACTTTCCTAGCTTAGTGATAGGCTAGTTGATAGGTTTGGAACCTAGGTTGCATAACTCCTTTTTGCGGTAGAGATAGCAACACACTAACAAAACCGTAGTTGCATATTTAGATTACTTTCTTGCATAGGTTTTGACTAGGTAGAAAAAGAGGCCATAGTTTAGAGTTGGAGTTTTAAGTTGCCTAATTCACCCCCCTCTTAGGCGTCACGGTCCCTTTCAAGAATATTGAGGTACTTGAAGCATACACAAAATGTTGGATTGTGGTATCCCAAAGGAGCAAGATTTGAGTTGATAGGATATTCGGACTCTGATTATGCAGGATGCAAAGTTGAGAGAAGAAGCACATCGGGCACATGTCAACTATTGGGAAGATCACTTGTGTCTTGGTCATCAAAGAAGCAAAATAGTGTAACACTTTCAACCATTTGAAGCGAGAATATATTTTGGCTGGTAGTTGTTGTGCTCAATTACTTTGGATGAAGGCTACTTTGGTGACTTTGGAATCAAATTTAAACAAGTGTCATTGCTATGTGACAATGAGAGTGCGGTGAAGCTCACCAACAACCCGGTTCAACATTCAAGAACAAAGCACATAGATATCCGTCATCATTTCATAAGAGATCACCAACAAAAAGGGGACATTTGCATTGAAAGTGTGGGCACCGATGATCAACTTGCCGATATTTTCACCAAGTCACATGATGAGAAAATGTTTTGTAAGTTAAGGAATGAATTGAACATACTTGACTTCTCAAACATATGTTGATGCACCCCCATATATGACATGCCTCTCCTTCGAGGAAAATAAGGTAAAGTTGATTGACATGTCATTCATCCATTGCTAAGGACTTGTTTAATGCAACTAGTCATTCCTCACATGTCTTAGGCTCATTCACGAAAATCAAATGAATTTGATACTTGTATGGTACCACTATTGCTTGTATGCTTGAAATGATCTAGTGCTAGCATATGACATGTTTGTGGGCTTGTAAACCTAGTGTTTAATCTAGAAAATGAGCTATAAGTGTTTAACTCAACATGGTGCATGATAACCCTTATTTAATGGTGTGAAGAAGCTTGCCCTTGGATCAAACCGAGTTAAATATTTTTTGCAAGTGATCTAGATTGAATCACTTTAGGAAAATGATCCTCCCTTATTATGGTTTCACACAACCTATCTAAAATTTAAGCTCGCCTTTTGTGGTCATTGATGACAAAGGGGGAGAAGTAATTCCCAAAGATAAGCAAAAGGGGGAGAGAAACCTAAGATAGGTGAAAGAAAGGGGATCGATTAAAATTTGAAGCACACAAGTAGGGGGAGCAAGCTCATAAACTTGTATGTTGCATTTGTATGTGTATTATATATGTTTGTTTGCATGGCACAAGTTCTTAAAATTCCCTATCCATGCTCATGTAGTGTATGCTAGATTATAGATAATGATTGATGAAATGAAAAACTAGCATGCATAGGATAGCTAGATATTCCTTGAAGTTTTATAAGTGGTACTAGAACGTTGCTTCTAATGTTGATCTTACGAGGTATCTAGTTTGTCTTTGTTTTTCAAGTGATATCTAGCAAATTTTGGTGCTAAGGATGGTGTTCAAATGGCAACTCCGATTGGTATCATGCTTCAATGGTCCATTCTTTACACCTTAACATCATTTGGTAGTTATTACTTCCCCTCACTTCCTAACTATATATATGTGCAAGCTTTCAAATCCAAACTCTTAGCACATATGTAGGGGAGCTAATGCTACCAATTTGGATTTATGAAACTTGTCCATATCCTTTACACATGATAAAATACTTGGACAAGCAACATGAATCCAAAAAGATTTTATTGTATATCTTTGTGAAAAGGTTGTCATCAATTACCAAAAAGGGGGAGATTGAAAGCCCTACTTTGGTATTGGCTAATTGATGAAACCTAAGTACTAACCTTTGTCATGAGTGTCATGTGAGCAAGGTTGGTACATACCAAGTGATGGAGCATGGTGACGAAGTCCATGGAGATGGAGATGGACATGTGTTGAAGATGATCAAGCTCAACTTGGAAAGAAGAAAAAGAAAATAAAAACCAAGATGATTAAGACAAAGGTATCAAATAGGTTTTTGTTTAGCACTCAAGACACCATAGATGGTGTGAGTGTATTTAGGATCGATAGCCGAACTATAAAAGAGGAAATCTTTGGCTAAGCAGTTTGTCGAAAGTGCCACTAGGTGACATGATTCTTGCATATGCATTTAGGAACCTAGTGTGCTAACTTTAACCCTGTAAAATGCTTTGAAAAATGCAAACACACGTGCACACAAGTTCTACACTTTGTGGTTGCATAAGTTAGAAGCAAAAGGTGAAGCGGTTGTGGACTTAGAAAAAGAAAAAAAGAGGAGAAAGGTCCACATTTGGCCCAGCTGGCCTTGGGGTGACCGGACTCACCTAGGCGTGTCGATCATTTATAACTTGTTGTGATGCGGTGGTGAGAGGGGCGAGAAAGCGATCGGATCGCCACCTGCGTGTCAGGTCACTTATTGATCTTGTGGTTAGTAGGACCCGGACACATGAGGCCGCATCGTCCGGTCGAAAGTGTGATGTCTGTGGCGTCGGCACCTTAGGGCCTTATTTGGCGATGGAAGGACGAGCAGCTAGGCGCGTCAGTCGGTGTTGATTGGACACGTGCGGTCGGTAATTTCGGCTCTAGAACCTTTCTATAAATGATCGAGGCGTCACGGTGTTGAGAGTCCGGTCACTAGGCGCTAAGTCCAATCATGACTTAAGCATTATTCAGCGTTTAGAAATAGCCGTTGAGATCAATGGCTGAGATTTGAAAAGGCGACCGTGGTGGGGCCATCCGGTGACCGAGACGATGAGGCCGGCGTGTGTCTAGTCGATGCGTAGAAGCGCCCTCCTTGGCTCTAATGGCTCTATTCCTTTGGGGGTATCTATAAATAGTGTTTGGTAGAAGCTTGGGGATCACTCTCTTGGCACTTTGACATACTTAACATCCTTGTGAGCCTAAGCAAACACCTTCCACTCATCTTCATCATTGGTTCATCATCATAGTGAGATTAGGAGTGATTCCTAGTGTATTTGCTTGAGTGATTGCATCTAGTGGCACTTGGAATCGTTGTGGCTGTAGAGTTCTTATTACTCTTGGTGATTGCCACCACCTAGGCGGCTTAGAAGCGGCGGAGGAGCTTTGTACGTGTTGGTGATTGTTGAGTGTTCGGCTCTAGTGATTGTGAGGGGTCTTGTACCTTTCCCGGCGGAGAGCCGAAAGGTAACTCTAGTGGATCGCTCATGTCATTGAGTTACCTCACTTGTGGTTAGGCTCTTACGGTGTCCAATTATGTGGACGATGTTAGTGCAACACCTCTTAACCGCCCGAACCACCAAGTGTTGAGTCGACCTAGCAGGGGACTAAGCGTGCCCGGCAAGCACGTGAACCTCAGGGAGAAAAATTGGTTGTCTCTTGCCCTTTGGTACTCTCCGGTGATTGAATTAGTACTCATCTTGTGATTGATTCACTCCTCTCTGGCGGTGGTATAATCACCCTATTCACTCGTTTACATTCCATAAACTAGTTGTAGCAAGCTCTTTAGTGTAGCAAGTGTGAGAGCTCTTAATGAGTAGTGACTTAGCCATTTGTGTGCCTAGTGATTATAGTAACTAGAATTGTTGGATATTGCAACCCTTATAGAGCTATAGCAAGTTTGCATTTAAAGCTATTTGTCATACTAATCAAATTGCTCTATTGATCTTGTAGATTTTTAAATAGGCTATCGGCCCCTCTAACCATATTAGGACCTTTCAATTTGGAGGTACATAACGCTTAGCACTTCTCATAAAACTCACTAGCTCCACCACCTTGTACCCATCTGGGATTTGACAAAGTAATTAAAAAGTAATGCAAGCGTAAGCAAACCAACAACAAACATAATATGAGGGGATGTAGGCTCAAAAGGTTTGACACGGTGAGCTACGATAAACAATTTTAGTAGATCAAGTTTTATCATTAGAACACTGAGTTGCTAAATTATGCTTAAGCTCTAGTTCCCACATGCTCATAAACAATGGCAATATGACAAGTATGAATAAATATGAGCATCAACATCATATTATACTTGCCTTCAATTGCTCAAACTTTTTGTACTTTAGCATTTGATCATCACAGCAACTCACAGAACAACTCTCGTTCTACTCTAGCAAGCACCACGCATAGACAAGCATACAAGCAACAAATAAAAGCAACTAAGAATAGTACACCACATAAGATAAAACAACGTACTAAAAGAGAGCTAGTGCTATGAGATCATAAGAACGCTGAAGATGACACTATAGTTAAAAAGAAATGACTACCGTGAGTTTTATATATTATAAAAAGAAAAGAAAAACCTGCATGCTAATTTTTATTTTAAGTAACCAAAACTATGTGAATAATATTAATTCAGATTAATCACTATGAATTTTAATTAAAAAACCGAGCTAAATCTAGTCATGTTTTATTTCTAAATATGTCACATGTTTATTTAAGTCAAACTGCATATGACGTGGGTTCAGCTAAACAAATTATAATTTAAAAACACATTGATGATAGCAATTAAATTATATTAATATTGGCATATAAAATATCCAAGTGTAACTCCTATATTGTTTTTAAATTAGAAAACTAGTTACATGCATAATAACTAAATTATTGTTTTAATTATATACAGAAAAACATATGGCATCGAGAACTTCGATTGGTACTACCACGGAGATCATGTGGGTACAAATCTATCGCAACTTGAATGGAGCAAATCAGAATTAAAATGAATAAACTACTGCTAACCTCGTATGGTGGCAAAACTGTAAATAACAGCATCTTCTACCCTGGTCTTCTTCGTCGTCAGGACATGGCCATGAGGAGCTGCTGTACCGGTCGCATGGGAGAGAGGGGGCCTCGGCTGGGGCCAAGGGCGGCAGGCTGGCTGGCCAGAGGCGGAGGCAGGCCGCGTGGGGCCCCCACAGCAGCAGGCCCGAGCTGGAACCCGCACCTCCGGCTGTGCCGGCGCGCACAGGGTGGGCGGCCCGGTCTTGCGACCGTGCGCAGGCCACGCGACAGGGAGGGCCGGGGCGGCGGCGCGAGGTCGGGGGTGGCGCGGTGCAGGCCGGAGAAGGGTCAGGAGGCGACAGACCAGCCTTGTGCGGCCCGGTGAGGTGCACGGCCGGAAAACAGTGACGAAGAAGCTTTGCCATGGAGGTGCTCGCCGGCAAGTTCACCGGAAAAACGAAAACGAAGGGGAACGGTCATACGGTGTCGGATCTGAGAAAACAACGATACTACGGCATAGATAACGACGAGACGAACCTCATGGTGGTGGTGGCTTCCGGCGGAGACGAACGTGACGGACAGAAAAGCTCGCCGGAGTTTCACCGTACGTCGAACTTTGAGCTTAGATGTACCGAGTTAGGAGTTGAGATTGAAAAAACGGAGACCCGATCTGCAACGAGGTCCGCATATATATATATATATATATATATATATATATATATGTGGGGTTTGGATCGAGTTGAATTAGGGTTAAAGTTCATTATTTTCGGAATTAATTAATTACACGAATAAAATAATCTCAGAAAAAATCTAGAATTATTATTTATAACCCACAAAAAATACTTCGAAAGCTCTGAAATTTTGAGAAAATTATCAGAGACATTTTAGAACATGAGAAACCCAAATAAAATATTTGGACCTCATGATAAGATAATTTGGAGTAACTAAAAATTAGATTATATGCTCCTAAAAGAGTGGGAATAAATTTCAGAAAAAGCCGGAAAAATTTTCCCGAAAAGTTTGTAGAGATAAGTTGACGGATGATGAACTCAAAAGGGTGATTTGGAGCAGAAGAAAAGTATCTTGGGATACTCCAAAACAAAGTTTAAGATCAAGAAGCAAAGATTTGATTAAAGAAAAGATGGAGACAAGCCAAAGAAAGATAAACGACTTACTAAACCCATTTTAAAAACTTTACTCACTCACAACATAAAGTCAAACATCACATCATCCAAACGCCCGTCAAATTAATTCAGAAATTTTGAAAACTCACACTTTTTCATAACTAAGTTCGTGCAAACTTAAACTAATCTTGAAAATTTTATCTAAATATGAAAACCACTCATTATATCTAGTATTTTCTATTCACACCCCAAATTTTGGGGTGTGATAGAACCGTGCCAAGCGTGCTTGGAGGCTGACCAAGCCTGCAGCCTTGCTTCAGAAAGCTCAGTTGGGTCACGTAGTTGTCAATCAGGCTACCTGGTTGATCAACTTCTGCCAAAAAGGTTCATTTCCTGAGACAAATAAAGCATATGTTTCAGAAGCGTGGCAAAATGAACAATATTATGAAGTAGCAGTGTTATCAGCATTCAACAAGTGACCTTACAACGAAAGAACAAACAAGTTAAAGCGCATAAACAGCTTAAAGTTGATTCACAAAATATATTGTCCCCTCGTTATGATAACCAAACATATATGTGTACTAGCTAATCACATTTCTTCCTAGGAACACACTAATATCATTATATTAAGGCACATCATGGTGCTGCGGTAGCTCATTCTGGAGTAGTGGTTGGTGCCATATTAGTATTTAGTTAGCATTTGAAGCAATGAAATTAAGTAGTACTCCTATATTCCAAATTAGAGTAAATAGCACCATAGGTCCTTAAACTTTTATGGTGGATTCATATCTGAGTCCTCGAACTAAAAGGGAACCATATGGGTCCTGAATCTATCCATCCTGTACACCAAAAGGTCCAAAACACGCCCACGCATTGCACTAGGAGCCAGCGTGGACAAGCCACCGTGAAGCCTAGACGTGGGCCCATTGCCGACTTTGAAAAAAAACGCTCCATTTCTGTCTCTGGGGGCTCTAGTGCCCGGCAAGGTCGGCGTCGAACTCGAACCTGCCGTCCCTAATCGGGAGGCGATCCGCCCGCGTGTTCGCAGTGCCTCGGGCGCCCGAGGCGAAGCACCTCAACGATTGCTGCTGCCGTGGAGGCGGCGCGTCGCGGCCAGGCCGGCCCCAATGGCCTGCAGCCGGTGGCAGACGAGTCCGCGCAATGGCCTCCAGTCTCCACAGTGGCATGTCTACGTCAGCTTCTGGCGCACACGTAGATAAATTGTAAAAACAATATACCTAGTAGAAAAGCTAAAATACCTAATAAATTGGAACATAGGGAGTGCATTAAAATTTGTCTAGTTTAAAAAGAAAATGAACGTTTTCAGTCCTAATGAAGCTCCACCGCTGTATTTTAAATCAGGAGAATCATATTCCCGTTAACCCAATGAGCTTCGGATTGGGCCGACGATGCCGTTTGCTCGGTTCCCCCTCCCCGGTGCCTCACGTTTCCATCGTGTTCCGCTCATAGCAGTGGTGGCACCGTACCGTGTGTTGGTCCTCATGGTTGTTCCATTAATGCCGTCCCTACCAAACTTCGTTTTCCAGCACCGATGCCTCGTCGATGATACTGCCTGGATCAACATCACTTGTGGCCGCTTGGAGCACGGGGGCAGCACCTCCTCTAGCGGAAGCTGCGAGTTGAGCAAGGAGGGGCCATTTGAAGCAATTTTACAGGTGCCTGATGAGGATCTAAAATTTTCTAGCGACACATCAGAGGAAGCAGAGTTGTTTTCCTTTTTCTTTTTTGTGCAACTTGCAAGCTCTGGCTGCCTCGCTCACCTTTTCTCTGGTCGTGAACTGGAAAAGTTGTCTGCCTGCTCTCTCTGATTATTCTTAGCTCCGGCGTGGGGCGTGAATGAGAATGTATGAATTGGGAAATACTCGGTATTACTTGGGCGAAATCAGTCCATACATATAGGCATAGGCATGGTGGGGAGCCTAGATCGGTAGGCCCATGGGCCGGTTTACACTCTAACACTCCCCTACAGTTTGAACTGGGAGCATCGCGAACATTCAGACTAGACCTAAACTTTGTGAAGATAAACGTCGGCAGATGTGGCAGAATCGCCCGAAATAACACGCTTCCGGAGACGCTCATCTTCTACTAGACATTAAGCACCCCGAAAGTTAGCTTCATCGGACAGTTGAGTCGAGCACACCTCAAAGGAGAACTCGAAACCATCCACGTTTTACATTCAGAATCCAATAATGAGTACGAGCTTACAATACTTAGTCAATTTCAGACAACAAGAGTTACTGGAAATTGTTTATTACAATACCAGAGTTCATAGTGCGGAATTAAAACAGCGGAATTACAATAAACATCTAGCGGAAACGATACAAGGATCCGTTTGTGCCCACCAGAAAAATCCTCCACACAAGAGCTACTCCTCAAGCTGCACCTGCAATAAGGGTAAAATAAACCCTGAGTACACAATGTGCTCGCAAGACTTACCCGACTAGGGGGAATAGTTTCCCGACTCCAAGGAGTATGATAGGCAATCTGGGTTTACTGTTTTCTTTTTATTTACGAAAAGCATTACTAATAGTTCATCCTTACAGTCAAGTTTTATTAGCAGTCATGATTACTTCACTAGCTAACTATTCTAGGTAAGCACATGTTCTACTTTCAAGCAAGTGTTGAGCCATCAGAACTATTTCACCATCTTTCATGTTTCAGTTCTTACTACGTTGCTATACCATAACCAAGTCATACTGTCTCACGGAAACGACGATTCGTGAACTAATGTATCCCAGCTGCGTACCCCAAAACACACGCCCCGTTTGTACCCCAGGCACAAACAAGACCAACCCATTCCACTCCTGTCAAGGAGTCCAGTCCCAGTCAAAACTTGGACTTCAAGCCCCACACTTGAGACCCGGTCTCGGTATGGTGTTTAGACCTTCACTGTCCCCGCCTCCAATCAATCCGGTCAGGAAGAGCTTGAACCCACAATGAGGCGTGCTTGAGAATTCCCGCTCCCATAAGCAAGTATGTGCTCAGAATAATAAGTCTCGTGACCTGACTACCATCCACAACAATGGGCGGTCCTTAATCGACACGGACGGGGAAAAAAGTATAACCAAACTAAGCCCCGTTGGTCGTGGGACACAAACACATTACACCCATCAATACCCATACCATATCCTACCATGTCTCCCATTTTCCTTTCATCATTTTATTATGAGAGTAATAATAATCACCTATTGTGAGTAACGACAGATTACTCACGCTAAAAAAAACCTAAACATACCATGACTACTCGAACCTACATTAGTAAGACTCTTAGGACAGTTGTATTTATGCATGTGGTTTTCATAAAATTCTTGTAACGTAAGTGCACATCACATATATACATTTAGTGATTATAAAAAATAAGAGTTATACACCGGGCTTGCCTTGGGCAGGCGCGGTGTCAGCTGAGTCAGTCAGTGGCGGCTTCGAGACCTCCTCCTACATGAGAATCTCCTCCTCATACTCCTCGACGATCTCCTTGAACTCGTGATCGCCGGTGGTCACGATCTTTGCCAACTCGTTCTCTACATACATGCGATGATGATGCAACACTTAGCATTTAAGCAATAGCAACTCCTAAACTAAGAATACACATACTAAGCTACTAAAAGCTCTAATGACTAAGGTACTAAGCTAACAATCATCTTTACCAAGCAAAGTGTTGGGTTCAACTAACAAACCCTAGCTTTACAAATGAAGGATATATCTTTATTTCTACTAATGATTTAATGTATATTGAACCAAAGAGTATTTAACTATCCTAATGTTTAGTCTATTCTAAAGCTACAAAAATTACGATGAGCACATAATAATGCCATGAAGCTACCATAAAATTTTCAGGACTAAAGTTATCACCAATTTACCACAAAAATTCGTACAATACTTAACTTAATAATATTAAGCACTCTCAAATGATTTAATAGCTCCTGGTATCAACATGTACATATATGAACTAAATACACTAGCAGATAGAGCATAATTTTAGGAACCTAACAAAATTTGTTTCACAATTTTTAGATACCTACATGATTTTATATGATTTACCAAAGATCAGCTCAAAAATTAAATTAGAAAACTATTTCTAATTCCTCATGAAAAAAAAGCGATTTACATCGCACTTTTACGTTTGGCCCACCTTGACATGAAGCCACAAGATGCAAGCGCGTGGCCCACGGTGTAGACCACCTTGAGTCGGCCTTCTGTGTGATGACGACCCATGGCGAGAGGAATCTTCTTGCGCTAGCAAGTTTTGCAAAAGACCTTGAACTTCTCTCCAGAACTTCTCATAACCCCTGGTCTTTCCCTAATTCACCCAGCTTTTGGCAACTCGGTGCACGGCACGCGCAATGGCGATGGCACTGGCGCCTACACGGCCACACAGGACCTCGTGGGCCCACCTAATAGATTCGATCACCATCTCCGATCTTGGTGGCTTTGCTAGCAGCGGTGAGGGTGGCGGGGACGCTATTTGGAAGCGAGTGCGAGGCCACAGTGACCACCCATGACGGCAACACAGTGCCCACGGTGATCTAGAGCACCTAAGAACCTAACTAGCTAGCAAGGAGCATCATGAGACTACCATGGACCTAGCCAAGGGTGGCCCGGTTTGGGGTGGGGGATGGTGGAGAGGCTGGCCATGTGCACCCGAGCCGTCAAGCCAGCACTGGCGGCATGCAGTCACGCATCCGACAATGACAGGGGTAGGCTGTAGCAGTTCAGCCACGTGCGCTAAGGTGGAGAGGAGGCAAGGTGAAGCTAGTGGTGTAGGTGAATTGGCCGGGAGGGACGGTGGAGGCTGCCCACATCCATGGCAGGATCGACCTTATTAGCTGTGGCGAGAAACTCCAAAGTGGAGCTTGGCGCTAGCTTTCAAAGCTAGGTGGGAGTCAGGCGGCAAGAGGACATGATGGTGAAGCCGTGGATGCGACGAATTGAATGGAGGTGATCGCTCGCTTAGGTAATTTGATTGCGCGTGACTCAATGGCGGAGGGAGAAAGAGAGAGGCGGATGGTAGGTGGCACGGCTGCAGCCTCGCCTTGGCGGGACATGCTCGACGTGATCGAGGAAGGCATGCTGCGCGAGATACAAAAGGACAAGCGCGTCGTCTTGACTGCCATGGCCCGAAGCGGCGCAGCCGCCATAAATGGCAAAGCGACGGCGAGCTCAGCGTAATGGGCGCATCTGGCAGAGGCGGCATCACCTTTGGGCGGCAAAGGATGCCAAAGGGTGCCAATGATGCGTGCACGGATCTCACGATGATCGCGATGGCGCTTGGCGGTATGTGTAACTGCAGTGGTAGGTCGACGGTCGCGGCGGCAGCGGTGCATGGACGCAACAACAGGTGATGGCGCAGCGGCGATGGCTTTGTTGTGGCGTAGTGGCGGGCGGGGAAAGCGGCGGCAGTGACTCTGGCAGAACGGTGGCGGCGCCACAGCCAGCCATTTGAGGCAGCCACGGCCAAAAACAGCTGTCGGCCGGTACGCATGCGCGACGGCGCGGTGGCGCCGGCGCCCGAAGCGTGGTGACGGCATACCAGCCAACCACACCCGAGACCGAGTGGGTGCATGAAATCTGTAAAGCGTCCATAACAACTAAGCGGTTGCTTTAGAGCCAAACCATCTTCACCATACTCAAGATGGCATATGAGACTACAAAAATCGAGATATAACACTACACCACCGCCTAACCCAATCTCTCAAAATAATTTTACATAAAACATAGCCATGTCTATTTGTTGACAAACTCAGAATTTTTCTAAGTTTTTGAGATAAACTTGATTTCAATTTGCAATTTCTAGGCTACTAGAAATGTTAGTTAATAATTCCATTTTTCAACGACAAGTATTTCCTTTGTCATCTGAGGTTAAAATTAAACTTTATTTAAGTATCACATACATGTTCTATAGTATTTTTCTTGTGAAAATTGGTTTTCAACCCTACTTTATATACATGAGCTGATTGAATCAACTTTCATTTAGCATTTTATTGATCATTTTATGTTACAAAGAAATTTATCTCACATTCTATCACATGTATTAACACATAAACATGATGCTCATGACATGTTTTAGTAAATGATTTAGGAGTGTAACACAGGGGTGTTACAACTCACCCCCTATAAACAAAAAACTCATCTAGAGATTTCATGTGAGTGCCTAGTGTAGGAAAAAGGGTAAAGTGAGCTTTTAACAAACTATTACTCGCTTTTTGGGAGATGGGGGATAATGCTCCAGAATATAACTCTCCTATTCCCAAGTTGCTTCGTCATGAATGATTTTGCCACTAGACTATAAAATTTCACCACTTTGTTTCTAGTAACTCTCTCTTTTTCATCCAAGATTATGATAGGATTCTCAATATAAGAAGAAAGATCGAGGTTGGAGAGGGAGTGCTGTTCCACCACTTCTCGGGAACTTCGTAAACATTTTTTAATTGGAAAACATGAAAAACATTATGTCACTCTTGGTGACAAAAATATACATAAGTTTTACAGAGCGATAAAGCAACCACTTTTCAAATCATTCAAAACTTTATAAGGTCCAACATAACGAGGAGCTAACTTCCCACGGACTCGAACCCGATGCACACCTCTCTCATCGGGGATACCTTTAGAGTACATGGTCACCAACTAGCGCAAGGGTCTTCTAACCCGGCTTGTCCGCGATAAGTTTTAAAAGCGATTCTGATGCGCCTTCAAATGACTCTAAATAACACTAACTTGCTCTCCAGAGTTTCCTTGATAAATCAGGTCCAAAGTAACCATGATCACCCACTTCAACCCTGTTTAAAAAGTGTTCTAGCATTCTTGCCATATAGGGCCTCTGAAAGGTGCCATGAATGTTTCTTGATAGCTATAGAAGTTATAAGAAAATTCAGCTAGAAGTCAACATTCACCCCACTTTTCTAGAAAAGAACAGCTACGCCTCAATATGTCCTCTCAAGTACTTG
>CAJGYO010000742.1:0-71461 GCA_904845875.1 Miscanthus lutarioriparius
TTTATCCATCTCCATTTGACCTATGGGACCCGACACACCTTGCGTGTCTCTTGTACCTTTTGTGCCGCTAGTTTAATAAACTCAAAAAACCTCAATGCTCGGGAGCCAAACCCGAGACCCGGAGGAAGGATTGCACGATCTTTACCATTGCGCTTAGATGCCTGATTGTATGGACATGTCTTTGGAGTCATTATAGTATTATATTCTCTGTTTGGATGCCCTACAAGTTGACCTATATTGGATATTTCCCCTTCAAGTGGAAACAAATATGTGCCCGTTAGACTAGCGGGCGGTGGTGGCGGCGGAGGATCCCAGTGTGTTATGGTGGCTTTGGCATCCTTTTGGAGGCCAAAGGCGGTGGGGCTTGCTGCGGTGGAGGCGTGGCGGCATTGGTGTCCGTGTCTCATTGTGTGTTGTGGTGGAGGCATAGATCCAATCCACAAGTCTTGTTTCTCGCCTTTTCCCGTTTCTACATATGTTCAGTTTTGTTACTTTAAATGCCTATGTGCAACTAGGCCTATTAGTTGTCAAGTGCTTGCTTAATTATACCTATCTGTCTAGGCAAACAAAATGCCCATTGCTTCTCGCATTCAAAATTGTTGTAATTGTCGTCCTCTTAATCTTTTCTCTGTCTCCTATGGAAGAAGCTCGAGCTCGTAAAAACCGATTGTAAATGTGATAGATAGACTTGATTTTGCTAGAATTGTAATGGTTATAGTTCCATTAACTACTAATCTAGTTTGAGTTATATATATATATATATATATATCTATGTGGTGCTACCCTAAATTTGTTTAAGGTCGTACCATGAAAATTATTAATGGTTGTCAAAGTTGCATTTTGGTATGAGTTGTAGACTTCACTATTGTATCTTTGTTGGATTATTTTCCTCTTCAGTGATCTCATTACTGAGCAAGCTCTAATCCTACTACACATAGATGAAATAGAGGAGGCCCCCAACAAGAGGAACGCACTGGCCAGCCTCATAGATGATGCCATTGTTGAGATCCTCCACTGCCTCCCCGCCCGCTTCTTGTTCTGCTACAAATGTGTCTGTTGCTCCTGGAACCACCTCATGAAGGACTACAACAACCATAAGGTGCTTTTTTGTACTCGGGCTGGCTTCTTCTATGACACCAACCAAGGCCATCGATGCTACACTAGAGTCACAGTTGAACACCCATCCTTGTCCTTCTTGCCCTTCACCTTAGACAATGTAGCTGTCTTAGATATCTGCAACGACGTCATCCTATGCTAGTGCTAAGGGGCTGATGGATTATACCGCTATGTCATCTACAATCCGGCAACCAAGAAGTTCAAGGAACTATCGCCTAGCATCCATTCTGTTGGTGAGGCTCGATTGGGTTCGATCCGACAGCACCCTCGCACTTCCATGTGATTGAATATATAGAAGAGGAGCAGGATGATGAGTGCAATGGTGTGGACATCTACTCATCTAAAACTATAGCATGGATTTGTTAGGAATCTAAATGGGGACCAAATACTTGTGTGACAATTGAGAGATTAGAAGAAATGAGATCATCAGAAACTATGTATGTTAATGGTTGTCTTCACATTATGGAGTATTCGGGGTTTTACCCTCAGATACTTACTATGGATATGGTGGGAGAGACATGGAGGAAAATTCCTTGCCCGCATGGTTCTTCACCCTCGATCCATCAAGCTCAAGGTCACTTGAGTGTATGACTGTTCATGGTCGCAATATGTCTAAACTTTCAATCTAGATCCTTGAAGACTATGGTACTAATAAATGGACATTGAAGCATACTATCAGCATTCTAAAGGTATTTGCATATACTAACATTGAATTTAGTTATTACTCATACTATTATGTTAATGAGTACTACTCAATGGTTCACCCAGAATGGAATTTGCTTCTCTTTGTTAGGGTTGGCTGGGGAACCATTGAGTAGTACTCATTAACATCAACGCATATAACATGGACAGCAAAAAAGTTCATGTCATCTCTACATGTTACAGTCAGTTTTCAAAATGTGGCATCCTACCATAAATCAATGGCAGACCTTACTATCTTCCCTATGTTCCCTTGTTCTCAAAGTTGGAGTCATTAGTAGAGGAGTAAATAAAGTTCCATGATGTATCTCTCTGTCATGACATGTTTAAATGGATCAATGTTGTTTGATTGTCTTGGATGGATGTTGTCATTATTTTGCAGCAACTTTAACTTGTTTGTAATGTAAGCTAAGGTCTATGCAATATGTCAGATGCATTCAAACCTACAGAGGTCTAACTTTCTTGCGTGTGCAGTTACATTTCAACACCAACGGCTCCTCTATCCTCTTTGTTCACAAAAAATAAAAAAAACACAAATGGGTCCTCTGTAGTAGTGATATATTAACCGTCATGATCTCTTCCGCAACTCCACTTGTTTTCCTTCCTTCCCTGAGCCCTCCTATTCCCATGTAGATCTAAAATTGCTAGGAACCTGTTTCCGACGCCGTAGCCATGGCCAGACGTCGCCGGTGTTGCGATTCGTCGTGGCCAGAGCATCACCGCGCCACTCCTTCTTCCATAACCCTTGTTCTGTCTTCTCTAGCATGCGTAGTGGCTCTAGCGTTGATGTTACCGGTAAAGTCGGGTTGGCCTAGCCGGAACACGGACGCGCACCGTCGCGCCATGGTCGCCGCCGGTGACCTCCCGTGGCCACGCTTGAGCACTTCACCTCAGCCTTTAGCGGTAGCATAGATAGGTCCGTCGTGATCCCAGGAAGCCTACGAGCACCTTAACAAGGCATTGGGCGCCGTGCCCGCCGGAGCTTCGCTTACGCGCCATGGCCGAGCCGCCCGGCGCCATGGCCGACCTACCTAGGGTTTGTAGAGGTTGCCTCAGGGACATGGATAGACGCGGTTCATCAAGGCGCAGCACGGTGGTGCCGCCACTTTCACGGAGGAGCCGCCGTCGGTGAGTTTTGCCGTGTGTGCCGCCGTTGTCGTGGCCTCCTCTATTTTCGGCTCACTGACCGGTGGGGTCGATTGACACCCGGTCCCGCTTGTCGATGGTCGAAAGCAGTCCTTATGGCTAGTTCAAAAATGTAGTTTTGAATGCTGATTTGATATTTTTGTATCTCCTGTTTTGTAGATCCAAATTGGATGGTTCTAATTTTGTTAGATTCACAGTTAGATCTAGTATTTAAGAAAAATATGTCTTGAGCACATTATGTAGAAATTTTGGATGAATTAAATAGGAACTTGAAAAGTGTTTTTGAATGCATGCAAACTTGTTTAAATCATATCTTGAGTTTCTGTGATCCAAAAAATATGAAATTTTGTGGGTAAGCTAGTCTTGTATAGTAGAAGCTCTGGTTAAAATTTTAAAGTCATTGCATGTGTAGTTTTTGAGTTATAGATTTTCCTTTTATCACTAATAGATACTTGGGTGAATTTTTGTAAATTATCTATGAATCCAATGACCATGAAATTTGTTGGAGAGTGTCCTAGTACCTTAAGGATGCAAGGAAAAATATGAAATCTATTGCTTGACACTTTTCACTAAGGTTTCCTAATTATGCCATTTTAAGCCATTTTGCCTTACCATTTTTGTGTAGGTTGTTATACTTACTCAAATGGTGTGAAATTTTTATGGTAGTCTACTTAGAGCATGTAGTGTCTACTGTAATTTTTGTAGAATTAATGGGGCAGTTTTCATATATGTTTACTATTTCCCCTAATTAATTAAATAAATTAAGAAATGTATTAAAAGAAATGTTTTGGTAATGGACACCCTACTTTCTGGTGTTCTTGTGATATGTGTGATATGTCAGTAAAGTTGGTTTTGTCCAATTAAGCGTTTATATCATAAGTTAACAATTATTGTTTGCATCATGTTCCTCTGGACAGATCTAGGAACTTTGGAAAGTTCCCTATGATAATTTGGTTTTCTGTGATTGTGATGAATACAAAAGTTGTAGATAATTTATGTATCTAGCTCCTGTCAAAATTTGAGGGCATTTGGCCTAGTAGTTTAGAAACTACAGCTGTTTAAAGTTAGGTTCTAGTTTTGCTTACTCTCTGCCTTGTGAGGACAGAGTTCTGTTGAATTATGAATTCGAGCTGGTAAAGGTTTGAATCATGCTTAGAGGTCTAAAAATGAATTGTAGACAATTCCATAAGCTTTCCAGATTGTCTTGTTGTATGTCATTTGGAATTTTAAATCTCTAGTTATGGCTAGTTTACTGCACCGCTACATAGTATTCATTTTGCTGAAATACAAATGCTTGAGTGTATGTTGTTGCAATGTAATCGTTGATTGTTTAGGGGTTAGCCTAACTTGAGAATATGCTTAGGTGTAGGTGCTAGGTCATTAACTGAAGATGAGCAATTATACATTAGGTTGTATAAACTTGGTAAGTAGAGTGATTTGAATAGGGCTTAAGTTGGAATATGCAAACTACAGCGAACATGTGCATTCCCCGAGCATCCCTGACATTCGTTCATGTGCATCCATGATATTTATCTTGCGCATTCATGCAATAGGTGCGCCGGAGGGAGTGACGTTGCTGGAGTTCGAGGGAGCCAACTAGGAGGAGGAACCCGAGGTGCAGGAAGCAGATGAAGCAGTCGCCGCGGAGGAATTGCCCGAGTGCCCTGACCACCAGCCTTCCTCGTTCCTGAAAGGCAAGCCCCGGAGCATATTAAGCCTCCCATGTTTTTACAAATACTTTGAGTACCTTTTATTGCTGATGATGCATTAAGTATAAGAATTGGTTGGAACCAATTGCTGCATTATATATCCTTCCTTGTCCAGATATCGCACTGGAATCTTATTTAAGTTCAGGAACGGGTTAAATGCTTAGCCATGCTTAGTGCGGTAGAAGTCAGGTGATTTCCTGTCACCTGCGAGCTTTAGGATGAGGTGGATCACGGTTGGCTATATTTGCTATCGTGGAAAAGAACCATGTGATTAATGAATTAAGACCGGGCGGAGTCTTGTGTAGGTTTGAACATAGTGACTCCGTCTCGAGTCATTTAAGGACCGATCGTCAGACGTCCTCATGTCATGTTGAACGCAGACCTAACACTTAGCTGGCCGGATAAGTCGTTCCGACCGCATGAAGCCTAGTAGCTTGACTCAGCCGGGACGCGAGCGATGGCGGCATTTCGGAGGTAGTAAGGATGTGCGAAGAGAGCCATTGGCATAAGTCCAAGGCGGGTTAGAGTCCCGAACAACCTTGGCAGAGTGGTTCTCTGAGAATGTCGATCTGATCGCACTCGCGACTCCTGAATCGTACCAAAGGTGACTTGTTTGCGACTCCAACGGGAGAAGCAGGGTTTGTGTTTAGGAATACCCCTCCAGCTGGATAGGAATCGATTCGAATCGCCGTCTCTCCTGGATAGTGAGAACTTGACTGAGCAGCGACAACGTAGATTCAATTAATTTAACGATATGGTTAAATGGATGATGATGATAAGGTTGCCACAATGAATACCTGATATGGTTATTAATGTTTGCACCCTAATAAAATGATTGCTTAGTACAGGTGCTAATATAGTTGACAGGTTAATGGCTAAAAAGTCACTGCTAGTTCAGGCTAAAATTTGATCATTATTACTTATGCTTTTCTGCAAAAAGAAAGTGTCAGCCAGATCCACTACATTAAGCTATGCATAATCCTTGGTGTCATTTATTTTGGTTTCTGGCGGGTAAGTCTAGCTGAGTACATTCCTGTACTCAGGGTTTATTCCCTCTTGTTGCAGATGACCTTCTATATCAGGGATTTTGTAAGTATTGTCTCCACCCGGCGGGTGATGAAGACTAGATCATGGGCATGATCTCTGTTCCCTTATCTGAATGCTTTTGCGGGCTGTGATCAGTGAACCAGTATGTGTATTTGAACTCGAGTGTGTGAGTTAAACTATTTGCTTCCGCATATTTTACAAGACTTGTTTTGTAATAACGATGACTCTGTGATGATGTAATCTATTTGTGAACGTCTGCAAAATGTTGTAACGTACGATATGTTATGTTGAATTACTATGATCTTGGTTGTATGCAAGTTGGTTTGAAATCCTTCGAGATTTCAGTTGACTACCGGGTTTATGTGGTCTCAAGTTCGAGAATTTGATCATTTCGGCGATTGTTTTTGTACTTGTGCTCTTATAAATTGGTCGGTTCTGTGACAATCATGTTATGGGCCTGCTCCCTAACCATCACCCAGCTGGCTTGCACCTAGGAGGCCTCATTCTCAGAAACTTGAAGTGCATCACGCACGGCGTCTAGCGCACCTCATAACATCTTGGTGTTCAGCATGGACGATGAAAACATTGCTTGGACCTTGCGGTAATCTTTCAATAATTGATGGTAGTCTGCGTTGTCTGAGTATTCATGCTCTTCTAACAATTCACCCACTTTAGAACTAGAGGGCTATGAGGGGACACACGAGCTCGGCGTCAGCGAGCGGCGACGGGACGACTCTCCAGCAACATCGGGGGGAAGACCCATGACCAGGGATGGCGTCGTCATGGAGAAAGAGCTGCACAATGCAAGTGAAGTTCAAGCCCATATAATATAAGGGGAAGAGCGATCGGATTGAGAATGCAAACAACTTATACCGAACTGACCAGCACAGCAAGGCACAAAATCATGGTTGGCTGCCGCCATCGGTGGATGCCTCGCAGGGACTCTTTCTGAGCATGACCGTAGATGAAGAACTAGGCTCTAGGGCCAATGAGGCTCAGGATGTCGTCATGCCCATGTTCACCTATTGAGAAAGTAGGCACATTCCAAATACTAGTTAAATTAAACAGCATGAACACATACTAGCTAGGGTGAGCATTGCTCGCATATTCTAGTTAAATGAAGATAAACAACTTGAACAACAGTACAGTGATGATCCACCTTTGAAGGGGAACTAGTGGTGGATCAGAGACCACGCCGATGATAGGTCTATCTATAGGAGGAGGATTGCTGATGTGGAAGGCATCAGAGGCCTCCCCATCACCATGATCCTCCATGGACAATCCAATAGCTATCATCATTAGATTGTCTACCTCCTCCAAGCGGATAGGGATGCTCGACTCGATTATAGGGTCTATTGCGCCCTAGAAGGTGGCCCCCAATCTTCAAGGGGAGGACCCAATGGCTAAAGAAGGTATGGATCAACCTCGGTGCCATCAGTCCTTGGTCCTTCAGATCCTCGATTGCATCCAGCAATAAGTGCAAATGCTATAGTTTCGACAGGGTTGGCAGCCTCAACCACAATTCTAGCATGTCAGGACGCAACCGGTTGTGAGAAAAAGTCAGCAGCAACGGCCACTCATTGTTGGGGATGTAGAGCCACCTATGCTCCCAATCTAGGTCTATGGCATAGTGGCGGTCAAGGCTCAGGTAGCGCTCCTCCAATCTGGGACAAACTTCAATCGAGGCGCCCCCATTGGACAATGACTGTGCCTAGAGGACGCTGATGGAACTACCTAGAAAAGAAACTGCCATAGATCATAATGGGTAGGTATTCCCAAGAAGCCCTCGCATAGAATGATGAAGACCAAGAGGTGGAGGATCCCCTTTGGGGTTAAGTCATGGAGGCGGAGCCCATAATAGTAGAGCAACCACCTCAGTAAGGGGTGCACGGGTAGCCCGAACCCAAGAAGGTGGAACGGGACAAAAGAGACGACCTCATTTACCTTTGGCCTCGGTTCTACTTCGCTTCTCACTGGGACTCTCCACCCGAGCTCCTCGGCTGCTTCTAGGATCACCCCCTTCTCTCGCAACTGGTTAAACTCAGCTCGGTCGATGGATGATTTCGTCCACTCCGCCATGTTCTTGGTAGGAGGCATCGACGGCATAGTAGGGTGGAAGGCAAAATCTTTGGGATGGAATTAGGAGCTCTAGAGAGAGAAGGCAGTAGGGATAACCTTCTCTCTAATGCCCTTGTCTCTAGTGCTATAGTTTGGCAGCCGTCGACCACCCCACGACCGAGACATTTGCTTGGGTGGGTAGTGGGGCTTCGCCCTGTCCTATCAATGCGACAGGCTAGGAGGTGACGTCCCCTGCTATAATAGGCTATTGATGCCACCCATGCGCACACGCCTATGCGGGAATGCAGGAGAACGTCGTCTGGGTTATCAAGATTTCAGACTGCCAGACCTTGTGTGATCCTATGAAGTATAGATAGTGTGGTCTAATCTAAGTAGTCATGACAGTCGAGGGGCAGACTGAGGACTTGCTTCAATTTCTCTTTGTTTCTAGAGGCATGCATCAGATTATAAAAACTGAATTCTGAATAAAATTATCTTTGATGCATGGTTCTTGCAAGTTCAACAAATCTTCTCAAATACACAAAAATAAGACGAGTTGGGTTCAACATAGATCAAAGCCACTCATGACTACTACTACTACTGATACAAATGTTGTGACCGAGTGCACTCCGTTGGCAATAGTTTTACTCATAGCTATGTACTGTATAGTGTCCGATGAGATCAAATGTGCCGCATTCAAACTTTCTTGCGAGTGCAGTAAAATATGAACAACTATTTGGTTTCTCTGTTTTGGCCGCTCATTTCTCAATGGAAGACGTGCTCCTTAGAGATCATGGAGATGTGGCCTCGCCTTAACTCCTGCTATCACCCGACATCTATTGGAATTTGAGTCCATCGGCCGTGTGCGTCCCCTGCTATAAAAATAGAGGAAAAATAGGGGAGTCAGTACAGTTGCCTTGTAACCTTGTGAACTCACATTTCCTGCTTGCCTCCTCCTCCCTAGCACCTTGTTCTTCAAGCTTGAACTGTGATGGCGGAGAAGCGTCCAAGGGAGGAGATGATGGTGTGGGACCTGGATGTGACCAAGTAGGCTCTCCATGCGGAGAACTGGGAGGCCGAGTGGCTACGGTCGTGCCTCTTCACTGTGGAGATGGCACTCACCACAGCAGATAGGGAGATGGCCGTGGTTGAAGCCACAATGGGTTAAGCGCTAGCGTAGCTCATTGATAAGGCATTGTCATTACCATATCTTCTTGTTTTGTGTGGCACCACATCTTATTAATTGGTATGGTTTTCTCGTTCTTGCTCTTTCAGCAGTCATGGAGCAACTGAATGTCGTGTCCGTGCTGCCGATGGGGCTGAACCTCCTTGAGCGCGTCTGTGCTCTGCCGATGCGTATCTAGGAGGTAATGACTCATGGCCTTCGCCATGGGGCTGCATCAGCCCTGGCCACCACCCACCTCCATTTAGATGCGAACTGGCATGCGGTGGGCCAGGGTTCCTGCTAGAGCTACCGGTCAAAACGGCTTCATAGGATTTTTTCCCTATAGGATTTAGATCCTTCGAAATTCCTATTTTTCCTCCATTCCAAAGGAGCCATAAGTTTTTGAGTTTCTTTTTTTTTATTTCCCTAGATTCCATTTTGCAGTGTTGGTGGGCCCCGAACAGATGGGGAGATCTGCCCGGCAGAAATTTGATTTTCGGCTAAAATTTTGCACTGCCCCGAGTAGTGCCGCCAACATGCACCAAAAATTAGATATCTCTCTTTTGTCCTATGCCTAGAAATTAGGTTTACCATGCCATCAATTTTATACTAGGGCATTTGTGGTACTGTGATGGCCACATAAAAGTGCAAGGAGTCGCCATCTCCACCTACCCCTCTGCCTCCATCTCCATCCTCCAGCCGCCACCGTCTCTCCTCCTGCTCCAAATCCTAGCCCCATGGTCTTCCTCTCCACTCTCCAGTTGCCCCTCTGCCACCCCTCTTCAGACCCTAGGAACCATTGTCATAGCAGCTCGACTCATCAATCTCCACTCTCTAGCCGCACCCTCTCTCATAGCTTTCCAAACCCTAGCCAGAGCCATATCCCCTTCGATTCATCAATAGCAGGTCAGCTAATGGCAGAAGGACCACCTCGATGATGGTATAGGCTAGATCTGAATCCCCTACTTTGGCACCTATCATGACCAGCTAGATCTAAACCCTAGCCAGAGCCAGACCTGGTACCCCTTTGAAAAACACCGAATGCACCAGTTTCGTGACCACGATGACAAGACGGCTGTGCCAACGACGAAACATAACCAGGGTACATGGAGGAAGAGGTACCCAAATTCCTTTTATGATGTGTGTTGTATTTGTAGTGGTTTAATCTAGGATATGTAGATAGCAATGGGGTTGCATATTTCCTATAGTTGAGTGTAGCTAACATGTGCTTTATTGGATTAATGACTTCCATATAAGTTGTAGTTACTAGTTAGGCGCTTATTTGCATACTCTTGCTCTATGTTATATTGACATTCGCTACAAGCTTTAGTTAATAAATACCTTTGTAATCTAGAAGAACAACCACTAACTACTTTTGAATGAGAGCGGGAGGCACAAGTCACAAAGAATCATAGGAAGATGGAAGAACTAGGGGTGGTTGTTGACGGATTTTGGTGATACAGATGAAACATATTTAGATTTACAACATGAGCCAGTGGCCCTTGTAGTTCAGGTGCTTGTTCTACCTTGTATTGAGTTCAGGCGGGAGGGGCTGGAGGGTGGGGGGTGGGGGGTGCAGATAGTAATGCAATTTGTACATGCTTCCTGCTTAAATTTGTTTCTCTAATTTCAATGTCCGGTCCGAAGAAGACGCAGAGAAGGCTCCACTAGTGGGACAAAAGGCAGCGTTGATATCAGTCCTAGAGGAAGGCAGTCCAAGAGAGTGAAGTCAACAGGACCTAGAGAGTTGACTCATGGATCTAAGAAGAACAAGCAAAATCATGTAAAAGTGAAGTGCCACCAGGCTACAGGATCTCGCTCCAATGCTATACATCTACAATCATTTATAAGTGATGGTTGTGTTTTATTGTTACTCTAGCCTTTGTATACATAGAAACTCATGTGCACTGTTAATAGAAGCAATAGTGGCAGATTAGAAAAACATAGGAATAGGAAAAATACAGGAATATGATTGGAATGCATGTGAAAAATAGTGGAATTTTGTTAGAAGTGGTGTTTGGTTTTGTATAGGAAATACATAGGAAACCAATACAATGAGTTTTCACTGGATATTTTTCCTTTATTTTTCCTATGAAAGTTGAAGGATAGGAAACTTTCCTATGGTTTTCCTACCCCCATTTCTTCCTATGAACCCAAGGCCTCTACGGTGCTGATTCCATAGGATTACTGATTCCAACATTTTTTCTTTGGAAATCCTATGAACCAAAGGGGCCCTAAATTTGGCATCATCATTTAATTTTGAAGTTGCAATTCCTGTGCATTGTGCTTATGTAATCCATATCTATAACCTATTGTTTACTGCTTGAATTTTGTAGTATGTAATCCATATCAGTACTTGTGTGTTGTGCTTATGTATAGGGTGTTTGGTTGAAGGCCACCGGCCGCCATGCCACAAACTGTGGCTCGCCACGGGAACCGAAGTAGCTATTTGGTTGCTGCCTAAAATGAGGCTACCATAGCTTTACTCAGTAGAGAATGAGCCACAAGAGTGTGGCGGATGAAAACCCCACCACCACCAGATCTCGCCACAGCGTGGCTTTGTGTGGCCAAGATCTAAACAGCCCCATAATCCATATCAATATGAAACCTGTGTTACTTGTTATAAACTAATCTCTTGGGTTTTCAATTAAAGTCCTCTTCCACTATCTGTAACCTAATGATTACTGCTTGAATTTCATATGAAGCTATGGAAACTATGCGAGCAGAACCTGTTGCTGATGGGCTCGAACCAATGACAATTGCTGATGTTGTTCCCACGGTCCTTTGGCTCTCCCATGGCCAGGTCCACTCCCAGGTTAGCGACAACACCCTTTTTTTGAAGAAATCTGGTATCCCGATAAGCTCCGCCAGAATAGAGACATCGGCGAAGAGAATGCTTTGGGAACAGATTGTTGCTGAATAGGAAAGTTCTGCTAACCTCGTCGAATAAGTGGATGAACTAAAGAGGAAGATAGAAAAGACTAAAAGGGAGTTTGAGGATTTCAAGATACAGCAACAGGAGGAGTACAATAAGCTACGTGAGGATATCATGCGCTTCAACTCTTCTTCTGGTAACTCTCAGTCGTCAACTCTATTGGCTTGATGCAGTGAACATTTATGGTTTGATGTGTGTACTCATGTATTGGTTTGATGTGGTGAAACTATCAGCGGGTTGCTGCTGATGTGTAAACAGTAATTTGTTGTATTTGATTGTCATGCTAAATAATTATGTAGACATTGTCGAATAACTATGTAGTCAATCTGTGTGACGATCTTGAATTACTTTTATGATGAATTGATTGTTGGGCACGTGGTAGAACCTGGGCAGGCCACGTGATCAAATAAAAATGTAACACATAGATGAACCAGTGCATGACATGTGAAATAGCCATGGCACCGCATGTGGGCTAATAAAAATCCAACACATGGAAGGAAGCCGTCAAGCCACATGGCCGAATAAAAAAATGAAACAATGATGGACAACGCCGTGACACGTGGTCGAATACAAAATGTCCACATGGACCAATAAAAATACGACACATGGTCCAATGAAGAAATGACACATGACCCAACCGCAACACGGCACATGTGCCAATAGAAAACAGACATGTGGAATAATAGGGGCCCAACACGTGGTCCATTAAGAACCTGAAACGTGCAAGAATAGAGATGGCCACGTTGTCTAATAACAAGGTGACACGTACCCGAACCACCTCCAATGCAACCGGCTATAGCAGGTACACGTGGAAAGCATCTCCAACGGAAGCAACCAATAGTGTGGCTGCCCCCTACCACGTATGCCAAAGATTCTATGATGATCAATTTTCATCATAGATCTATCCATCATAGAATTGCAAGAAAAACGCGACTTCTATGACGAACCGTTTTTTGTCATAAATTCGTCATAAAACTAAAATTATGATGAATTTGGCTCCTTCAGTGATGAAAGCTGATCATCATAGAAGTCGACATTTCTAGTAGTGAATGAGAACATCCCTTGCTACGTCATAGTAGAATATTATTTTATCTAACAAGTTCCACGAGTTTTGGTGCTCTCATTTGTCCTACAGGACATTTAATTTTTCACCAAATAAAACTATCTAAAATGAAGAATTGAAGTGCACCATTGAGAAGAGCTTGTCGAGACGATCAAGACGGATATATTATTTGCTATATTTGGAGCTCGGAATAAAAAGATATTTATTTCGGAATAAATCACCATATTAGGTGGGACCCACGTGCACAGTACCATGCAGGCAGGCCCCAACGTAAGAGCGCCATGCAACATGGGTGCTAGGCGCCGACATCGGCTGCCAGGTGGGCCCGCCTTGTCTCTTGCGTACCGTGCCAGTGGGGAACAGGTCAACCGGGCTAGCCAGTCCCGAAGCGACGCAAGGCCGGCATGTCCAATAGGCCAGAAGGCCTCTTTTTCTCTAGAAAACATAGAACTTTATTATTTCATACACACGTTGTAGTAGTGTCCCTCTAGGTGATTCTCACCTAGTTGAATTATAGAAAATAGGGAGACAGGAGAGGAGAGAGATCTGAGGAGAAGCTAGATCTATCGGATTCTTCTCAACTTTGTACCTCTACGGATCTGATTCATCTTTGAGTTACATCCAGGTTCTTCTATTGGTACTTTTAAGTTCTCTAGTTAATTAAATTTAGTATTACTTAACTTTACTTATAGGAACTCCGCTTGCATTGAGTGCTCTAGTCTTAAGATCTGGATTAGAGTAGTAATCATTAGCGTAGAATGGTGTCTAGACTAATGTTTACCTGAATTTGCGCCCAATTTCACGGTTAGTTGTGGTAGCCCTAGAGGTGACATCTTTGTCAGGCCTTTGTAATCTAGTATGTTGGATTGGTGTTTCATAGAGCTTAAGCAACCTTCCCCTGACTACTTTTTCTCACCTCCTTTGAGAGTCGAAAAGGTACAATTGCTCCAAAGTAAGTAAAGTAAGCTTGATCCTTAGTTATCTAGTAGAAGCCATAGAAAACCCCTGTCTACCCACAAAAACACTTTTCTATTTTTATCCTTGGACGATCTTGATCCTTACTTGAAACACTTTGTGTTCCCTGTCGATAAATACGATACTCTAGAATACTCCCCAGTGAAAGCTTGTAGATTTTTCTGTGTGCCTTAACAAATACCAACAAGCTTTCTAGCGCCGTTGTTGGGAATGTAGTAGTGATAGTTTAGAACCAAGTTCATATGTATATATCTTTACCTTTTTCAACCACCACTATCACATGGATTCCTCACCTATCATTAAACTTTCGGCTCCGAAGGGCGAATTTGTCGCCACCACCATCATAGCACCCCGTTCTTACTAATGGCTATGAACTTCGTCCTGCTTTCATAGCCATGGTTTGGCAGCAATCCTTCTCTACGCAAGAAGATGAAAATCCTTATACCCACCTTTAGGAATTTGAGCAACTGTGTTCTTGCTTGACTATTGTTGGCATGACACAAGAGACCATTAATTGGAAATTGTTTCTGTTCTCCCTTTTGGGAGAGCGAAACAATGGTATGCTCATACCGTAGTAGTCGTAAATGGAAATTGGGATGAACTTCGAGACAAATTTTGTCTTGCTTTCTTCCCTCTTTCTTGAATTGCTGCTTTGCGAATAGAAGTTCTGACCTTTCAATAGTAGGAGAAGGATACATTAGGAGTAGCTTGGGCTAGGTTTATGAGCCTTATTAACTCTAGTTCAAACCTTTCCTAGCCTGACCATGTCCTTTTACATCACTTCCATCTTGGTCTTTGTAAGGAAACTGCTCTCCACCTCGACATATCTTCTAGAGGATCATCATTCAGACCTAAAACCAATACTAGCATTTTTGATGAGTTTCCTGAAGAAGAAGAAGAAGTCGAGCCATGAACAACCAACAAGAGGCACACGGAATCGAATCCGAAATTCCTTTGAATTCTTCTAATGATTTAGTTGTCAAAGAACCTCCCACTATGGGAACACACCACACTTTAGAAGATGATGAACCCCAACCTTCCATATTTCCCTTTGAAATCGAGGAAGATCTCTTTGAAGATTTTGGAAACACATCGAATTTACTAATTCAAGTGAAGCCTCTAGTGCACTCCGCACCATTTGAGGATGACGATGGTCCACACAATGATTCCTTCCTAATGGAACACATTAAAGGACTTTCGGCCATCATGAGCCATGAGTGGATGGCAGAAACAGAGTTATCCACTGAGGTAGCCCAAATCATTGCCCCCTCAAATTTTCTAACTTGCATCCTAAAGAAAATAACCATAGAGGCTCACTATAGTCCTACCGTTGGGATGAATATCATTTCAAAGGCTTTGGTTGAAAAACTTAGCCCCAACAAGTCCTTGATCCCATCTCATAAGCTATTAAGAATTCCTTCTGGAGTTACTCTTGAAAGTTATGGGATCATAAGGTCTATTCCTTTGCGCATAAGAGGCTCCGAGTAGCATCTAGATTCTAAAATCTATGACATCTTGGACACGTCCCACTTGATTGGTCTACCTTTAGGGACACTCTTTCAAGAAAGACCAAAACAAGGTCTTTTGAATTTAAGGTTGGGAAATTCTCCTATCATCGTTTTGATTGCTAGCTCAAATTATGTGATAGTAGAATCCAAGCCCGAACAATACCTATTGAGGATGTCTTAATAGCATCTCTAGAAGACATGGCCCAACCATTTTTAGATGATGAACATTTCATTCAAGAAGAGGAAGAGCTGGCGGAACCTGTTGAACAAGATCAAACGGAGGTGCCATCACAACCCTCAATTGAGCTAAAACCCCTTCCTTCTGGCTTAAAATATGTCTTTCTCAATAACAATCGAGAAACTCCTATCATCATAAGTGACAAGCTCTCCCAAGAAGAAACCCATAAACTTGTCGCTATTTTAGAAAGACATAAATCAGCCATAGACTACTCACTCTAAGACCTCAAGGGGATTGGTCCCACTCTTTGCACTCATCGTATCCCTATCGATCCCAATTCTTCACCATCGAGGGAACCACAATGGAGGCTTAACAATGCCATGCGAGAAGTTGTTAAGAAAGAGGTCCTTAAGCTTTTGCATGCTGCGATTATCTATCATGTGCCTCATAGTGAGTGGGTTAGCCCTGTCCAAGTTGTGCCAAAGAAAGGAGGGATGATGGTCGTAAGGAATGAAAAGAATGAACGCATTCCTCAACGAACTGTCACCAGGTGGTGGATGTGCATTCACTACCAGGAACTTAACAAGGCCACTAAGAAGGATCACTTCCCATTACTGTTCATTGATGAAATGTTTGAACGCCTCATAAACCATTTCTTCTTTTGTTTCCTTGATGGGTATTGCAAATATCACCGAATCTTGATCCACCCTGATGATCAAAGTAACACCACTTTCACTTGCCCATATGGAACTTATGCATACCAATGAATGTTGTTCGGATTATGCAATGCTCCAACATCTTTCCAACGGTGCATGATGTCTATCTTCTCTGATATGATTGAGAAAATCATGGAGGTGTTCATGGATGACTTTATCATTTATGCAAAACCTACATTGATTGTTTGGAGAATTTAAACAGTCTTATAATGGTGTGAAGAAAAGCACTTAGTACTAAACTAGGAAAAATGCCATTTTATGGTCCAAGAAGGAATAGTGCTAGGACATAAGGGGTCTGCTTGTGGGATAGAAGTGGATAGAGCAAAGATTGAAGTCATTGAACAACTTTCACCTCCCACCAATGTGAAAGTCATAAACAACTTTCTAGGCCATGTTGGGTTCTATAGGCATTTCATCAAAGACTTTTCTCAAATTGCTATTCCCCTAACTAGCCTCCTAGCCAAAGATGCACCTTTTATTTTTAACAATGAGTGCGATGAAGCTTTTGAAATCCTCAAGAAGGCACTCATTTTAGCTCCAATCATCCAACCACCTGATTGAAAGCTACCTCTCAAGATCATGTGGGATGCTAGCGACTTTGTTGTTGGGGTCGTTCTTGGCCAAACAAAGGATAAAAAGCACTATGCTATATCCTATGCTAGCGAACCTTGTCTGGGCCACAACTCAATTATGCTACCACTAAAAAAGAACTATTGGCAGTTATCTTTGCAATAGACAAGTTTAGATCTTACTTAGTAGGAGCAAAGGTAATTATTTATATAGACCATGCTACTCTGAAGTACCTCCTCACTAAGAAAGATGCTAAGCCTCGGTTGATTCGATGGATTCGGTTGCTCCAAGAATTTGACATAGAAATAAGAGATAAGAAAGGAGTAGAGAACTCAGTAGCTGATCACTTGTCTAGGCTTTAATATAAGGAAACACATGAGTTACCTATTAATGACTATCTAAGGGATGACACACTCCTCAAGGCAACAAACTTCGACCCATGGTATGCAAATATTGTGAATTATATGGTTGCAGGTTATGTTGCACCAAGGGATGATAAGAGGAAACTCAAGCATCAAAGCCGTTTCCACTTGTGTGATGATCCATGTCTTTATCAAGTATGGGCTGATGGATTGCTACGGAGATGTGTCCCCATGGTTGAAGCCACAAAAATCATAGAAAGATGTCATGTATCGCCCTATAGAGGACATTGTGGAGCATACCGTACACATTATTAGATCCACCAAACCAGATTCTTCTAGCCAACAATGTATCAAGATACAAAGGATATTGTCAGAAGATGCGTTAGATGCCAGAAACATGGAAACATCAATGCTCGGGATGCAATGTCACTCATGAACAACCTCCAAGTGGAGTTGTTTGATGTTTGGGGGATTGACTACATGGGACCATTCCCAAAGTTGTCATAGAACCGACCAATTTATAAGAACACAAGTACAATGGTAGCACGCAAGTGGTCGCACTGTCATACTTGAGCCCTTATAAACCCAGTAGTCCATCGAGTACCACGATGGGTCTCGATTAACGATCCACATACAACCAAGATCGTACATGACTCAACATACATGTCACATGTTACATAAAGTTCACAGACACAGTTCATTCATCAGAGTATGAAATAAGGTTATTACAAACCAAGTTCGGTAGATAGTAGCGAAAGCAAATTAAAGTTCAAAACTAAAATCATAGTTCAAATACAGTGCCAACTCATGATCACAACCCACAAAAGCATATAAGAAGGATTATTAAATATGCCTGCCCAGGGCTCACTCCTCATCCACCGCGGGACAGAAGCAGTGCTTGCAATAGCCATGATAAATTGTACCATCCGCAACAATGGGAATAAAACCCTGAGTACGAGAAGGTACTTAGCTAGACTTACCTGTCATAAACCAGAAATAAATCAACTCCAAGGATTATGCAAGGCTTTATAAGTGGAGGTAGCTTGACAACATTTTGCATAAAAGCGATTAACTCAGTTATACAATTATAATTCGGTCACCATGTTAATTATAGCTATTTTTCTCTAGATTAGCAACTAACCTCTGCCAAACATGTCGTATACCATTTAAGAGCATACAATGGTAACCATAGCCGGTGTAGTAATTCCATGTTTATCCGAACCATCACATTCCATAATACAATTACTACGATGTTGGAGCTAGCGATTCGAATCGATTTCAACCAGCTAGGAATTTATTCCTAACACAAACCTAGGCAAACCAGATCAACGGTCACCTTAGGTCACCTTTGGTACAAATCAAGTCCACATTTTGTGGGTTCGCCCAGCGCCGCACAATCTGGGACAACCAACTGCCTAGACGTTCAGGCCTAGCTTGCCCTTGGGCTCATGTCGGGCTCCCTGCACATCCATACTACCATCCAGAGTGTGCACTTTTATAGAATGGGGACTGGCCTGAGTTGAGCTACTCGGCTTCATGGTCGGAACGAGTTATCCGGCCAGCTAAGTGATAGGCATGCGTTCAATCTTGTTAGAAGGGCCAACAATGGTATGGTCCTTAATCCGCACAGACAAAATCGCATGAGTCAACCTACATATAGACTCCGCCTGACCTCCATTTACATTATCCCATGGTTCTTTTCCACGATAGCAAATATAGCCAACCGTGCTTCGGTATCCACCTATATCTCACAGGTGATAGGAAATCACCCGACTTCTACCGGTCTAAGCATGGCTAAGCATATATTCAATCCTAGACCTACACAGGGTTAAAGGTATATGTATCTGGACAAGGTAGTTCCATGCATCAAGTGTTTCCAATCAACTCGTATAACCTAATGCATCAAAAATAAAGGACTCCAATCGTATTTTGTAAAACATGGGAGACTTAGAATGCTCCGGGGCTTGCTTTTGAGGAAAGAGGCTGGCCGGTGATCTGGGCACTTAGGGAGCTCTTTGGGAGTCTGCTCTTCTTCTCTAGGAGCTATGGCCTAGGGTGTCTCCTACTGATCCCCTTCCTCTTCTTCGTTGAACTCCAACAGCGTTATCTCTTCGGTCGATCCTATATGCATGAGCATGAAATAAGATATCACGAATGCATATACGATGAGACGTATAATATGATATGACATGATGAATGCATCCCCATAAGTATTTTCAATAGCATGGTGTTAAAGTAATAACAAGCGCATCTTATTCTATAGAGTAGGTGTATATCTCTTCTCTATTACTTAAGCAAACACTTCTGTAATCTATTTACTGGACTACAAGACAGCAGCTACTTGTTTTGACCCTAACTAGAGTTATATACATCAAAATAATATGGTTGTGGACATTCTGGAAAGCCTATGAAATTGTCTACAACTTTCTTTTAATACCCTTGATGTGATTCAATAGTTATCTAGGTCAAACAATTCAGTTATTCAAATCTGTCCAGAGAGCAAACATTTCGGAGGGCAAAGTTCTAACATCCAAAACTCTTAAACCCTAAGGCCTATGACTATGAAAATTGAACACAAGGTAGATCAGTAAGTTATATACAACTTTATTATTAACAAGTTTTACAGAACATACCATTATCACCATGAAATTATCAACTCAACCAAAAGTATGCATGCAGCCCCTAGTTGAATTATAAAGCAATAATTAATTAGTTGCATACAACCAATTGCTTCGAAGCCTTACTACTAACATCAATAGTTCATATGTATCACAAGTACAATAGAAAACATCATGGTCAAGCACAATTTATTTATTTAAATGCCTTTATTAATTTAATTAGATAATTAGGGGAAATAACAAACATATAGCAAATGTGCACAATAAATTCTCATAAAATCACAGTAGCTTCCCAGTGCTCCCAGTAGACTACTGTAAAAATTTCATACCGTTTGAACATGTATAACATCCTCTACAAAAATGACAAGCTAACAAGGTTTATTTTAGTGAAAATAGTTAACCCCATAGAAAAGTGTCAAACAACATATTTTATATTTTTCATAGCTTCATCCTAGTGCCATAATACTATACAAAAATTTGCATGGCAATATGTTACTTATTTTTATCCCTATAACTTTCCTCAGAAAACACCATTTATTAATAGATAAATAGAAAAGTCATATTTCAATTAAGTTTACTGCAAGTTTAGTATTTTTTTCAAGTTATAGCATGTCAACACAAGATCAGCAAAATTGGAATCACAATTTTATCACTTTCCTAGCTCCAATTATCCATTTTACAAGATTGCAAACATTCAAAAAGTACTTATCTAGCTACATTTTATTCACCTAGAAAAATACTAGAAATAGTACATTTCATATTTTTATAAAATAATATACTTCATAAGGAATCCAACAAAATTTGGTTCACCAAAATTGGGCACTCCTAGCTCTAGATATCATTTTTCAAAGTTAGCACAAAAATCTAGAAAAGAAATAAAACTAAACCCTAACTGCAGTCGCTGACACACGGCACCCAGCAGTCAGCGGACCCCACTGTCAGTGAACCAAAACAGGGGCACACGGTTTGACCGGTGCTAGCTCATCGACGGTGAACTCTCCGGTGAAACCGACCCCACCTTCGTGCTCTCCTCTCTCATCCGCATCGACTGGTACCGATGGTGGCAGCACGGATGCACCAAAGCATGCTCGTCGCCGACCATGGCAACCTATCGAAGCTACCTAGGTTAGGTGGGACACATCGACGAGGTCTATCCGCGTGCGCGGTGGTGCGGCGGCGAGAGCGTGGCGGCGCTGCGCGTCATGTTCCACGCTAGCGAGGCAACGATTCGCCGTAGCGTCATGCCAGAAGCTAGGACACACCCTAACCAAGCTCTAACGCAAAGAAGAACTAGGAATGCGCAAAGGAGCCGAGCAGCGGCGAGCTTGCTGTGAAGGTGGCCATGGAAGCCAAGATCTCGTCGAGGTCAAGAACGGCGATTTCTGCCCTCACCGTGGCTCGAACGGGGCTGCAAACGTGATGAGGGCATAGAGCAGAGCAAGGTGTGTCTACGTGCACTAGAAAATGGAGGAATGGCTAGGCGGCGGAGGAGTTACACGGCGGTGGAGCAGTGCGGTGATGCGGCGGCGCTCGGTGCTCCCGCTGTGCGCGCGAGAGGGAGCACTGGAGAGGAAGAGAGCGCGAGGGAGTGAGCGAAATGGGTAGCGCAGCTTCTCTGTTATCGCCCACCAACCGGCCACAATGGAGGGCCGACGCTGGCCAGCGGTGGCCACGCGGCGGCCAAGCACTGCGCCTGGTCGGCCACCCATGGCCTGACCGCGATGGTCATCAGGCTCAGCATCAGCGACTGACAGAGCAAAATGACGATGGTATTGCACTTTATCCATAGCGAATTGGTGCACGATGTTAAAACAAAATTTGTAGAGCTATGTAAGGGCTACAACATTGCTTCAGAAACCATCTCCTAATTCGTAATGGTTTTGGATTGAAATCATCACAAAGTCAACCACGACAAAACTGTAAACTCAATATGACTTAGAAAAATTCCTAAGTTTGAAAAACAACACTGAATTACTTTTTGTGATCCAAATTCAAGCATGTTAGGAGATAAACTAGCCTATGACCCAAAAATAAAAGTTGTTACACTACTTGAGTTCTACAACTTTGTTTTCGGGTACACAGCCATGTAAAGTTCCTAAAGTGATGTTCAACTCTAGTCAAACATACAACTTGAAAATGATGATTTACACTATAGCTATGACATAGAGACCAAACTAGCCTTAGTCATGAACACCAAAGTTGCTCCTAGTGACATTCTAAACATGTTTAAGGTATTCCTAAGGTTCCACACACATTTTATACATTGATTACATATAAACCCTAGCGTATGTAAGCAAACATAGAGATTATATTTGAAATACTCATGCTCGTGAATGATCAATGATGCTTGTGCTCATGCAATGCCAAGGTTAAATGCAAGCTTTAACACCCAGGGTGTTATAGCCCCTCCCCCTTATAGAAATCTCATCCCGAGATTTGCAAGACCTACCATTCTTTAAAAAGGCGGGATAAACCTCATGTAAGTAATCCTCCCATTCCCACGTGGCATCTTGTTCACTATGGTTATTCCACACCACCTTGTAGAACTTAATGACCTTACTCCATGTTACTCTTTCCATCTCTTCAAACACTCGGATTGGTTTCTCTTCACACATCAAATCCGATTGGAGCTCAATGTTGGTGGGTGCAATGGCTTCCTCATGTATGCGAAGACATCTCTTCAACTGAGAAACATGGAAGACATCGAATATTACACTCATCTCTATAGGTAGTTGTAACTTGTAACCAACATTTCCTTTCTGTTTAGTAATCTTGTTGGGTCAATAAACCCGGGGTCCCTCAGGGACTGGCTTCCACGCCAGGGCTCAGCCCAAGAAAATAGCATGCAGTTCATGGGCTGGCGTAAGAGTCTAAAACACAACAGGCCAGAAGGACAGTCCGGTCATCGACCGAAAGGTCTACCCAAAAGAATAAGCACCCGCTCGTCAACTTCTTTGGCCCACCTCTCCGACCAGAGCACTCGCCGCCTCCGGGCGGTCTCTCCGATCGGAAGGCCTGGCCCAAAACACTGCTTCCTACTACCGACCCCGCGTCTCTGTCCGGGGACCTATAGGAAGCCTGCTTGTCGCTCTTCTCCGACTGGCGCGGCCAGGGCCGACTGGGGCCATCTGACCAGGGACGCCTGCTCGGAAGGGACCAGGGGCTAATGGAGAAGGCAATGCACAAGTCAAACCACGATACCAGGGACCATACCCTGTACGCTTGCGAGAACAGTGCTCCACAACCACCCTGACACAAACAGTATTGTAGGCGCCGACATTTATGTCTACAGTATTGTAGGCACCGTTGGACTCCTGTATAGCAAAAAGCCCCCCACATGCCTCTGGGCATTGATAGTACTGTGGGCACTAGGATTCAGCATACTTGGTACACATGGTAGGGCTCCTCACATACCGATAGTATTTTGCAGGTACCGACATCTACCCTTCCTGAAGAAGACAACGCAACCTCCCATGTGCACCTGACATTCTACAGTGACATCAACAGTATTGTGGGTGCCTACTGTCATCACTGTCCTCATCGGCGTAGGCAGGAAGGCTAGGTAACATCCGTATTCTCTCCCTCTCACCTATAAAGCCATCCCCTTCATCTATAAAAGGGGATGCGCTCCCTCCAACGAAGGAGGTTGACTTCTTCAAGTTGAGATTCACTAGATCGATAGCTCACAACCACTCAAGCATACGCTTAAACACCTAGCTCGTAGCGAAGCTCTGGTCACTCTCGGCCCTTCCGGTCGGACCCGACCGGGCCTCTCGTACACCCACCTTTCTCCTTCTTGTTTGTAACCCCACTACAGACTTTGAGCACCTAGGCTCAGGAATAAAGTCACCGACCGACCCAAACTGGACGTAGGGCACGTTGCCTGAACCAGTATAAATCATGTGTCATTGAGTGCTAGGCCACCTCCGATCACAACGTACAGCAAAACTATAAATATTCACTAGTTGGTCACTTTCTGTACCGATAGTTGGCACCGTCCATGGGGAATACGTTGTACGTTCAACACTTTTTGGTCATCAGATGACCCATTTTTCTGCCACCCCCGCCATGACAGGCTCGGGCGATACGACTCGCTTCGGCTCGCTGGAGTATCCTGCACTCTTGCCTACGGGGATGCGGGTTCCACCTGTTTCCGAGCCATCCTAGGCCTTCCTCTTCGGAAGCCTGGACTTCGTCACTGACCGTCTCGGCGTACTCCACCGCCGCAAGGAAACTCGCGACCCGGCACCCGTTGGAGAGACGCCCTCCATCGACTCTGGGATGCGTGACTTCGACGGCGCGGCATCTGCGCTTCATTCCGAGCAAACTCCCTACTCAAACCCCGCTATGAGTAATATACATGCTGTTCTTTACTTACTACATTCTATCTTCCGCCAAATACCCAGAGGGCTGCCGTTGTCCCCGTCGCGGCCACCGGACGACCGGTTCCCCTATGGCCTCGTGTCTCCCGTGGACGCGTATGCCCGGGGGCTCCAAAAGATTATGGCACCGCCTCCTCTCACATCTGAGTTCATGGGGATGGTGAGCTACGCTCCCACCTGTTTCCTCGACATCATGGATGACGATGTCGGGAGTGATGGCTCCAGCATCAGCGATGTGGCACCCAGCCACCGTCCGTCCCGCGAGTGCGCTATGGCGGACGCTCCGAAACAGCCACCAGGGGCAACAAAGTCCTCACGGACTCACGCCCCTTCGGGCCCTCATATGGAGGCCCCCGAGCTCACACGTGAGCACGGGGAGGATCCACGATGATAGTGGCATTATCAGCCACCGACCGCACCAGTGTGCTCAGTGCACCACACTGCGCCCTGTGCGCATAGACCGACGAACGGCGCTCGGGGTCACGCCCGTTAGGTCTAGCGCAACACCCTAGTTAGGGGGACCGATCCCCCGCAGTTCGCTCGGGCCATTCAGAACATTGCCGCTATGGCAATGCTCCTGCGCGTCCTGTCCGAGCCAAACGACCCTCATGAATAAGCGATCCACCAGAACCTCCGGGCACTGGTGGAGACCACCGCCATTCAGCAAGCAGAGTTCTCCGTATCGTGACGCCGACTCGTGACCTCGCTCCCCGTCCGGGGAACAGGGACGTAGCAGATGGGCCACTACACCCTGTCATCACAATAACCGCTGAGCGTGGCACACGAGGCTGCAACGGCACCTCGTCTCAACCTGATGACCGCTCCGCAGCAACTGCCTATCTACGCGCAGCTTGAACCAAACCAAGGCACATGCAGCGGTGACCGGAGTCCCAACACTGATGGCCCGGGACCACCAACCTTTGCCCAACACCCCAGCAAGTGCCGTTCTCACCGTGCTTCAATGGAGGCCACGACAAAGGTAAGGCCAAGCGCCAGGATCAAGACGAGGGTCCCTCCACGCAGAAGGGAAAAAAGAACAGAAAGGATCATCGCCGACCGACCAACTCCACGCTGGTCGCCACGGCGGATTACGTGGGCACTCAACCCCAGCAAGACCCTCCGGGCCACTCTCACGAGCTCATGGAGAGCCCGTGCACCAACCGCAACTATCCCATCAACCATTTCTACAAGGACTGCCAGCTCCTCAAGCGCCTGCCGAGGTAGAGTGGTAGGACAAGGAAAGAAAAAGGCGAAGAGGCAGCAAACGAAGAAAGGGGCGTAGCGGGCAAGGATCCAGACGACTGAAGGATGAAGTGATCCGACTGGACACCTACTGACTAAAGGACAACAATGATGATGCTCTCTCCAAGCACCCTAGAATAGCTATGTCATTTTTTCTTTCCCTAAAGTTTCAGTCTTACCATTATTTACTTAGCGTACGCTGCCGTAAGAGCACCCCGACCCGAACACTTTTTGGCTCGGGGCGCTCGGGGGCTCCACTAGGGGGCTCTACTACCCCTCTATTTTGTTTTTACTTTGAGTACTCTTTTACTTTCATGTGGAGAAAACTCCTTCCTACCCGAACAGAAGGGAGTTTGTTCTTTTGATTTGCCTTACGTAGCTTTGCTTTAAAACATTCCGACTGATCGCACCCCGCCTTTTCCTACGGTTACGAGTAGCCGAGCCTTGCGGGCCATGCCCCGGGCTCACAAGGTTGCGGCCTATGGGACAAACGGGTAGGTACGAAAAAGAAAGAAATAAAAAACAAAATTATGCTAAGGGAAAACTAAGGAACGAAGGGGAACAAGCTTCCCCGAACAGGAGCAACTCCATCACAAAAACAAAAACCGATGGTAGTCATTAAAACACACACGAAGATTTTACACAGGGGCTCCCCCACGAACTTAAACTTTTTACGTTTACTAACTACTTATATTCTGCAAGGTATTAAACCGGCCCGGCGGCATCTGATGGCGGCGCGACCGATGAAGGCGCAGCCTGCTCACTCCCCGGCAGGACGACGTTCGGCTCAATCGAGGCCGAGGCGACATTCCCCCCCAAACCAGGCTCTGAGCTATCTGCAGGCTCAGAAGTGTCCTCTCCATGCATGCTTCGGGCCTTGTCTTCATGGCGAACATCCATCACCCACTCGGCGGAGACTTGCTCTAACACTGACCGCGCATGCGGTACCAAGCTCTCCCTGATTGATTGGATGTCCTCCATGCTTAGACCTTTAGCATACCCACTACAGATACCGGTGAAGTCCAGGTTCGGGTGGTGCGTCACCACCGAGGTCAGCACCCCCGATACTCCGTAGAACAGCCTGCTCCTAACAAGGTCCTGGACCGCATCCGGAACCTCCGCCAGCTAGATCGTGGGCGCGCTGGTACTTGGCGCCGACCTGAAGACGTCCAAGATGACGAGCTGGGCAACATTGCGGATCTGGTCAAGATCCCCTTTGAGAGCATGTCGCTCTTCATGGGACTTGGCTAGCTCCTCAGCATTTTGGCTAAAGCTCGCCTTGGTCATCTCCAGGTCTCGCTCCAGCGCCTTCACCTTTTCACCTAGTTCTAGAAGAAGGGCGACAAGCTCAGAAACAGGCTAAGGGAAAAATCAACACCATGAGAAAACAAAAAAGGTTTGCACCGATGCGAGAGGCCTCAAGGGTGGAGAGATCCTCTGCCTGCTGAGCCACCTGCTCGCGTAGCCGGGCACTCGCGTCCTCCGCCCCCATCACCTGGCCCCAGAGCGAGAGCACCTCCTGATCCGCCTCCAACCGGGCCCTCTGCTCCGCCTCCAGGGCCTTCTGTGCTGACTCCAGGGCGGCCCGCTCTGGCTCAAGGGCTGCCAAGGCCTCTTGAAGTGTCACCTCGGTGTTTGCCAGGGACACCCATAGCCCCGCCTCGGTATCCTCCTGGCGGACCTTCGCCGCCTCGAGCCCTTGCTCGATAGCAGTCTCCCGCTCCGCCGCACGCTGCCTGCATTGCGGCCGCCTTGGCTGCCCGGACCTGGGACTCGCGGCAAGCGGACTCCACCCGATGCTCAAGCTCGGCCATCCGGGCGTGTTCCGTCCGGAGGAAGTAAGACTTGCGGGACGACATCTTCCTTATTTCCTATGAAAAACAAGCATGCTAAAAGCAACCGACGAAAGATTCAAAGGGCAGGGACAAGTACCAGAAACTCACCTCCATGGCGAGCTGTAGGTCGACCTCAACCAACTACCAAGCGAACTGAGCCTGCTTCCTGGCATTCTCGAGTATCGCGGATAGCTTGGTGAGTTCAGACACCGCGACATGCCCTTGCTCCCCAAAGATATCCCAGGGCTGACACTCTTGGGAATCTCAGAGGATGAACTGCGCCTTCACTAGGACCTTAGGGCAGAGCCACTCTAGGTCACCCTCCGGTGGCCCATCGAAGGACCCAGCCTCCAGCTGAACCACCGCCAGCTCCTGTGATGACACCGCCAACTCCCGCAGCGACACCAATGGCCCCGCCACGATATCCGCCTCGTCGTTAGATGGGATCTCCACCACCTCATTCGCATGGGATGCCACCGGGCATCCCAACTCCGTCCTAGCCGCACTTCCCTCTGGCAGCTTTGGCTCCGATGGCAAGGACAAGCCGTGTGTCCTTCCACTCGATGAGATAGGGAGCTCGCCCTCTCTTGTCTCTTCCACCGCGACCGGCGGAGGAAGGGCCACGAGAGTTACCTCCGATGCCACCCCCGCCATCGGCACCGGGATCGCCGCCAACACCGACGCCACCACTGCCGCCTTATCAGCAGTCGACTCGAGCGGCACCACCCCCGGGAGGGAAGGCATTGCCACTGCCACCTTGCTGCCCCCTCACTCGCTGCAACACGCTGCAGGATGGGCTTCCAAGTCTCTTGCACTGGAGTTGGGGTGATGCTCAGCCCCAGCATCCCCAGGCCATTGGTGAAAGGTACGGATAAGTCACACTCCAACAAAAACTCAGCCATCAAAAGACCAAAAGGAAACGGAGAAAGACATACCGGGAGGCGAGCGGCACAACTCTGAAGGCAGATCCCGACATCGACGGGCCTGTATGGTGAGGACCACTCCCAGACTATGACCCATGCTCCCTTACTTCAGCGGGGGGCGGAGTCGTTCCTACCAGCTCCTGCTCGACCTGCGGGTTGCCACTTCCCTCGGCTCAGGACTCCCCGACCGGAGCAACAGGCGGAACGTCCGCCGACTGCAAGTCACGCGGCGCACGGGCACCAGTCTGCTCCTTGGACCGACCAGCTTGCTCGACTGTGTCTACGGCAGGCAGGGCTGTCCCTGGCTGCAAGTTGCGCGCCGTCACCGACCCTGGCGACGAATGAGTACCAGTCCGCTCCTTGGACCACCCGCCTTGTTCCGCCATGTCCACAACAGGCAAGGATGGAACTAGCAACATTGTTGGGGGCGCGGTGACCGCGTCCGCTTCACCGCTCGCTCGCCAACAATGTCCGCACTTGCTGTGCGCTTTCTCGACGCGAGAACCACCGCACGATGCGCGGCCTCCAGTTCGTCACCTGCGGACGTCGTCGCAGGGCTGCGACGCACCGCCGAGGTCACAACGACCTCCTGACTCCCTTCCTCATCAGAGAAGACCATGTCATCCACATCCGTAGGATCGTCTGACGAGAGTTCCAACTCGACATCGCTCCTACGTTCCCCGGCCCTCACGCGCCGGCAACCTCTTTCTTCTTCTCTTCCTTCCGCTAAACCTCCTTGGTTCTTTTCTTCTTTCGGGCGTCTGCCACCTCCTTCTGGGCGGCCTACCGGGCCCTGCCCTCCGGTCCCTTAGGAAGGTGTGGTCGGGACTTGTACCTTTCAAGCCCCTGTGGAACGGATGGCCCAGGATCAAGAAATAAGAAAAGCAGAGGAAGAAACATGAACAAAATAAGGGATCATACCAGTTTGGACATGACCAAGGCATTGAATGGTATGGGTTTCCCCACAACCGTATCCTTGGGCCTCAGCTACAGCACCCGGCCAAGGCGACTCCAGACCTCATCGTCTGGCAGGTCCTCCGGCAACGCACGGTCCAGGTCCGACCGACCACCATACATCCACATTGGCCTGTCCTCTCCGCCAACGGCGCAAACTGATGGCGGAAGAGGGTGTGGAACACCCGAACCTCATCAAGGCCGATCCTTATGAGCTTCCATAGCTCCTCCTCGATGACCTCCACCTTGTGCCTCTCCAGGCGGGCGCAACCCCACAACCAACTTTTCTACCTCTCTGGCGTCCCACCGGTGAACGCCGGAAACGGCGCCTCCGCTGGATTCCTGATGTAAAACCACTCCCCATGCCACCCCCGGTTGGAGTCATAGGGGGAGTACATGGGGTAACAATTTCCCACGCTCGGCTTCCTCTGCAGGGTGAAACCTCCCACCGGCGAGGTCTTAGCTGACCTCCCCGCCGTCAGGGTCCTCCCAGAGAACAGCCGTCGGAAGAAATCCACGTGCGGCTCCATCCCGAGGAAAGCCTCATAGACGGTGACAAAGCCGGCAATGTGCAGCACCCCCATCGGATTAAGGTGCTGCAGCTCTAGACCCCACTCGTTGAGCCCACGTAGGAACCAGTGCACGGGGTATCCTAATCCGTGCTCATGGAAGGTAAGGAAAGAAATCACCTCGTCGGGACGAGGTTGCGGGAACTCCTCCCTTCGGGGACCCTCCAGTGCACCATATCCTACGGCGGTAGAAACCCCTTCTTGACGAAGGCCTCCAGCACCGACTACCTCACGTCGGACGACCTCCAGTCCAGGCCTGGGGAGACCAAAAACAAAATCTTCATCGAGAGACCAACCAATCCCCTGAGCCACCGCACGCGGGCGGCTCCCCGCTTCCCCAGCCCAGGCCTGGGGAGACCAAAAACAAAATCTTCGCCGGGAGACCAACCAATCCCCTGAGCCGGTTGAATCACTCAGGATAAACACCAAGACACAGGTAGGAAGCAAAGGGACACCCCATGTAGGCCATGCCGACTCCATCATGAATGACAGGCATGGATCCTGATCGGACGTTTCCGACTGAAGCTCTCCGAACCCCGTCACTCTAGTCGTCAAGGTAAACACCACCAAAACCCCCTCTATTTCTTTATATCATTTCATACATCCATACACGCATTCATTCCATACACCTGCACCTCCCGGACGATTCGGGCCCTGAACCACCTGGGGGCTCAGGAACTAAGCATCGCACATGTAGTGAAATGCATCAGAACGCTCCGTGTTGCGTCACGAAGCGGTGGTTGCCTCATTCGACATGAGCAACCAATAGAGCTAGGGGAGAAAACCATAGATGAGCACCATGTGGCCATCGCCCGGTCCGGCAGACCGGGTCATCTCAACCTTCTCATTCGATCCTGGACCTCTCGCTAGGCCTATAGAATCTCCATCGATGGGAGGCCGTTAGGCCACCCGGGCAGGTCTCCGGAATGACCTAGGCATCTGCCGGGTTGTAGGTAAAGGAGTAATGGAATGTCACAAGAGGGCTATGCTGACCCCATCACGAACGACGGACCCGAATTCCACTCGATCACACCTGTTAGCGAACTCACTAACCTAGTCTTCGACCCCGAGTGATCGGGACAGGCGATGAAACTCAGCCCCTCCGGTTGTGAGGAACCAAAGATGGGGTAACGCTCACAACTCACATCGACCCCCATGGAGGCCCGATACAGCTCGGGGGCTCAAGACAAATGCCAAGGACAGTGACCTCGAACTCGCTAGATCCACGACTTCGACTCGCTCGGTCCCGCGGCGCGCACCGACGCCAGGATCCACGAGCATTGCCTCGTCTGATCTTTAACCAACTAACTACGCTTCGGCTTCAAAACAACTTCACTTCTGACTGTGCTCCAATAATCATGGGACCGCGACTCCGAACTCACGTAACGACTTCACTTCCGACTGTGCTCCAATAAATCATGGGACCGCGACTCTGAACTCGCGTAACGGCTTCAATTCTGACTGCGCTCCAATAATCCTAGGACCGCAACTCTGAACTCGCGTAACGACTTCACTTTCGACTGCACTCCAATAATCCTGGGACTGCGACCCCGAACTCGCGTCATATGGCTACGGAGCTCTGGCTCGACCGATTCCTAAACTAACTAAACTAACTTTCGATCCACGGCACGCACCGACGCCTGGGTCTGCTCATGACTCCGCCTCGACCGATCCCACGATGCGCATCGACGCCAAAGATCAGTGAGCTCTGTCGCATCCAAACCAAGCTATCTCACCCGATCCACGGCGCGCACCGATGTCGGGATCAGTAAGTTCTATCTCAATCCAATCCCCACGCCTAAATCGCCTCAGCTGCGCAATGACGCCATGGTTAACAAAATTCCGTCTCAAACTAAAAACATGCACGCCCGCTGAAACAACACCCCCAGACAATTCTACCCGAATCGCCTGGGGGCTCGAGGGCTACACCCGCGGGTGCGCTCGCGCGCACCCACCTTCACAATAGAAAAACCTCCCCCGCTGACATCGTAGAAAACCCCCCAGCTGGTTCTACCCAAACTGCCCAGGGGCTCGGGGGCCACACCCATGGGTGCGCTCACGCGCACCCGCCGACAAGACAAAAAATCCCCCAGACGATTCTGCTCAAAATCGCCTGGGGGCTCGGGGGCTCCTGTCGGGTTCATAAACCCGGGGTCCGTCAGGGACCAGGTTCCACGCCAAGGCTTGGCCCAAGAAAATAGCATGTAGTTCACGGGCCGGCCCAAGAGTCTAAAACACAACAGGCCGGAAGGACAGTCCGGTCGCCGACCGGAAGGTCTACCCAAAAGAACAAGCGCCCGCTCATCAACTTCTTCGGCCCACCTCTCCGACCGGAGCACTCGCCACCTCCGGGCGGTCTCTCCAATCGGAAGGCCTGGCCCAAAATGCTTCCTACTACAAACCCCACATCTCTGACCGGGGACCCACAGGAAGCTTGCTTGCCGCTCTTCTCTGACTGGTGCGGCTAGGGCCGATTGGGGCCATCCGACCGGGGACGCCCGCTCGGAAGGGACCATGGGCGAACGGAGAAGGCAACGCACAAGTCAAACCACGATACCAGGGACCATACCCTATACGCCTATGGGAATAGTGCTCCACAACCGCCCTGACACAAATAGTATTGTAGGCGTCGTTGGACTCCCGTATGGCAAAAAGCCCCCCACATGCCTCTAGGCATCGATAGTACTGTGGGCACCAGGATTCACCATACCTGGTACACGTCGTTGGGCTCCTCACATACCGACAATATTTTGCAGGTACCGACATCTACCCTTCCTGAAGAAGACAACGCACCCTCCCATGTGCACCTGACATTCCACAGTGACATCAACAGTATTGTGGGCGCCTACCATCATCACTGTCCTCATCGGCGTAAGCAACAAGGCTTAGTAACATCCATATTCTCTCCCTCTCACCTGTAAAGCCATCCCCTTCATCTATAAAAGGGGATGCACTCCCTCCAACGAAGGAGGTTGACTTCTTCAAGTTGAGATTCACTAGATTGATAGCTCACAACCCCTCAAGCACACGCTTAAACACCTAGCTCGTAGCGGAGCTCCGGTCGCTCTCGGCCCTTCTGGTCAGACCCGACCGGGCCTCTCGTACACCCCACCTTTCTCCTTCTCGTTTGTAACCCCACTACAGACTTCAAGCACCTAGGCTCAGGAATAAAGTCACCGGCCGACCCAAACTGGACGTAGGGCACGTTGCCTGAACCAGTATAAATCCTGTGTCATTGAGTGCTAGGCCACCTCCGATGATAACGTACAATTAAACTACAAATATTCACTAGTTGGTCACTTTCTATACCGACAAATCTTGTATGGCCCTACATATCTAGGCGCAAGCTTTCTTTTCACTCCAAATCTTTGTACTCCTTTCATGGGTGACACTTTTAAGTATACGTAGTCTCCCACTTCAAAACTCGGTGGTCTTCTTCTTTTATCAGCATAACTCTTTGTCTTGACTGAGCTGCTTTCATATGCTATTGGATAATGTGCACCTGCTCTTCAGCTTTAGTGACAAAGTCAATGCCAAAGTATCTTCTTTCACCAGGCTCAATCAAATTCAAAGGAGTTCTACATTTCCTACAGTACAAGGCTTCAAAAGGAGCCATCTTGATGTTTGCTTGATAACTATTGTTGAAGGAGAACTTGGCTAAAGGTAGTCATTTCTCCCATGAACCCTTGGAAGATATAACACAAGCTCTCAACAAGTCTTCTAAGATTTTGTTCACTCGCTCGGTCTGTCCAAAAGTTTGTGGATGGTATGTTGAACTTCTAATTAGTTTAGTCCTCAAAACCTAGTGCAAGTGTTCCCAGAAATGAGCTATAAACTATGGTCCCCGATCTAAGATTATGGTCCTGGGTACTCCGTGTAGTCTCACGATCTGAGAAACATATAGTTCGGCGTATTTCCTTGCGCGATCCATTGTGTTAACCAGTATAAAATGTGCTGACCTAGTGAGGCGATCAACAATGACCCATATTGAATCATGACCTTGCTGTGTCATTGGAAGGCCTGTAATAAAGTCCATGCTTATTTATTCCTATTTCTAGCCTGGAATAGGCAAGGGCTGAAGTAATCCATCAAATTTCAAATGAACAACCTTTACTCTACTACAATTATCACACCTAGCTACATAGGCGGTGATCTCTTTCTTCATCTTGGTCCACCAAAAATGGGTTTTCAAATCTTGATACATTTTGATACTACCCGGATGGATAGATAACTTAGATGAATGAGCTTCATCTAAAATTTGATTTCTAAGCTCATGGTCTTTCGGTACCACAAGCTGGTCTTCAAAGCACATCTCTTTCATCTAACCTGAAATGCTTGGTTTCTTGTTCTTTCATCATTCTTTTGATGTGAAATATACCTACGTCTATCTTTTGTAGTTCTATGATTTTGCTCTCAAGTGAACAACTGATAGTGATATTGTGCAGCACAACAGGATGTAACAAATTAAATCCATCTTCCAACAATGCTTCCAAAGTGTTGCAATGAGATTTCCAACTAAGTGCATCTGCTACAACATTGGCTTTTCCTAGATGGTAGTGCACTTCCAAATTGTAGTCCTTGATTAGCTCTAACCATCTTTGCTGTCTCATGTTCAGCTCAGGTTGAGTGAAGATATATTTGGGACTTTTATGGTCAGTGTATATGTGACATACGTTTCCCAACAAGTAATGTCTCTATATATTTAATGTAGGAACAACTGCTACAAGCTCTAAATCATGCGTAGGGTAATTGACTTCATGTTTTCTCAACTACCAAGAAGCATAGGCAATAACTCTTCCTTCTTGCATGAGCACACACCCCAAACCAATACCCGATGCATCACAGAACACATCGAAAGGCTTTCCAATGTCGGATTGTGCTAAAATAGGAGCTGTAGTTAACAGGGTCATTAGGGTGTGAAAAGCTGCTTCACACTCTAGTGTCCAATTGAACTTTTGATCTTTCTGAAGTAGTCATGTCATAGGTTTAGCTATCTTGGAGAAATCCAGAATGAAACGACGATAGTAACCTGCTAACCCTAGAAAACTCTGAACTTCATGAACCAAAGTTGGGGCCTTCCAATCCATGACCTCTTGTACTTTAGATGGGTCTACAGATATTCCATCTCTAGATAAGATATGACCCAAGAAAGGTACTTTGTTCAACCAAAATTCACACTTGCTAAACTTGACATATAACTTATGTTCCCTTAATCTGGACAAAACTATTTTCAGATGCTCTGCATGATCTGCCTCATTCTCCGAATAAATTAAGATATCATCGATAAACACAACCATGAACTTGTCGAGCTCGGGCATGAATACCGAATTCATCAAGTACATGAAGTAGGCAGGAGCATTCGGCAGTCCAAAAGACATGACCAAATACTCATACAAGTCGTACCTAGTGGAGAAAGCGGTGTTAGGTATATCCTCTAGCCTAATCTTTATCTGATGATAGCCTGACCTCAAGTCAATCTTGGAGAATACCTTTGCTTTTGCCAACTGATCGAACAAGATATCGCTACAAGGCAAGGGATACTTGTTTTTGATGGTCACAACATTAAGTGGCCTATAATCCACACACATTCTCAAAGACTTGTCCTTCTTCTTTACAAACAAGGCTGGACATCCCCATGGAGACGAACTAGGTTGAATGAAACCTTTGTCCAATAGTTCTTGTAGCTGAATTTTAAGTTCAGCTAACTCATTTGGTGGCATCCTATAGGGTCTTCTTGAGATAGGTGCCAAACCTGGCACTAACTCAATCTTAAATTCCACATCCCTATCAGGTGGTAAACCTGGTAACTCATCTATGAATACATCAGGAAACTTACAAACCACTGGAATATCACAAAGGGTAGTGGTTTGGATAGCATAAGACAAGTTTTGGAGTTCAAGACTTCGGGAAAGTGGTACTAGAAAAGCATTACCTCCCTTTGGTTCTCTCAACATAATTGTACGAGTGCTAGTGTCAATGAGAACTCCATGATCGCTCATCCATTTCATGCCTAAGATCACATCTATAGATAACCCAGGCAATACTATCAGATCCATCGTATACTCCCTCTCTTATATAGAGATGAGCACATTTCTGACTTTCTTATTTGTAGAAAAAGTAGCCCCAGCTAAACTTATACTATAACCACCCTTGCTTACCTCAATTACTTTCTGATCATTCCTAGATGCAAATACTTGGCTCATAAATGAATGAGAAGCCCCAGAATCAAATAAAACAATGGCAGGATGTTTGTTAACAAGAAACATACCAGCGGTGACAATCTCTCCCACAGGAACCTCTTCAACAGCGGTGTAATTCACGTATCCAGGATGTGCTTTAGGATTTGCCTATCTTTGATTGCTCTGATTTTGATTATTGTTCTTCTTAGGATGGGGGCATTCCTTGGCCCAATGACCCAGTTGATTACAGTTGAAGCATGGTTGATTGCTCCTGGGTCCTGCTGAGCTTCCTTGCCCTCTGGTCCCCTTGGGTAAGGCAATGGTGAATGCCTTACAAAACACTTTTTGAGGTCAGTTGGCCTAGGTTTTTGGTGGAGGAGGCCTAAACTTGGGCGTTAGCGATCGAAACTGTGGCCTAGCTGCCACTAGAGCTTTGGACTAAGAAGACCCTGAGGCACCTACCTCAACTGCCCTCTTGTGGCCCTTTGCTGCCACATGCAGATTGTTCTGGTTCTCCTAAGTCAAGGCATCACTGATGAACTCATTGTAGGTGGTGCACCTCGAGTTGGCCATAGTTTTCATCGGCTTAGTGCTAAGACCTCTCTTGAAGCTTTCAATCTTCTTTTTCTCTGTATCGACAAAACTCGGGGCATAACGGGACAGATTGTTGAAAGCATGCATGTACTCAGTAAGGGTCTTGGTCCCTTGTGTGAGTCGCATGAACTCGGCTGCCTTCATGCACATTAGCCCTAGGGGAATGTGATGTCCCCTAAAGGCTAACTAGAATTGCTCCCATGTGACCTGTGCATTGGCAGGTAAAGAGGATAGGAAATGGGTCCACCATATCCCGGTCGGTCCCTGCAGCTGATGGGACCCATATCCTACCTTTCTGATGTTGTGTGACCCTCAATAGATGGAACTTTTGCTCATTGGTGTTTAGCCATTCATCTGCCTAGAGCGGTTCTTCGGCCACCTTGAAGATAGGAGGCTTGGTGTCTAGGAAATCCTTGAAAGAGTTGTACTGATTTGGCTTAGGCCCTTGTTGTTGCTGATGGGCACGAGCCATGTTCTGCACAATGAGGCATAGGGTTTCCTCCATGGTTCTCTGACTACCCAAGAATTGTGCAAAGAATTCATTCGCAGATGGTGCTGGCGGTGGTAGTAAGTCACCGTCATTGCCCTCTTGGCTATTGCCTGCTCTAGCACAAGTGCGAGTCATCTACAAAGTTGCAACAATAAGTGACTATTGGATGACATCAAGAGATTGCAGATGAATTGTATAATCATGCCAAACTAACATTACTAGAGAGAATCTTAAATTCATACAATAAAATAGAGGCATAATGATTCATTCTCGCAATATGACATCACCAATTTGATCACTTATCGGGCTCGCAGCGCGTTAACATACAAGTCATAATCACCAGTAAAACAAAACTGGAATTTCATAAAAGTTCAACCCATCATGAAACAACATGCAAGTGCCAATATTACATGGAAGTCCAATCTTAATTACCAAACTTCAAACTACAAGTCCATTACATAAATAGCAGGGATATATCTAGTGCTTTGACTAGTTACTAGGCAATTCTAATCTTCGTTATGATCGCTGTCGAGATCGGAGATAGGATCATCCTCATTCTCTAGCTCCACTTCTTCATCCCAGCCGTCATCTTCAACTAACATCTCTGGATCTTCTTCTTCCCCATCAAGGATCAGGTGTAGTTGGTTGTTCAAAAAATGCACCTCATGCTGAAGATCAACTACTATGTTCTGGGTCTATGCAAGCTACTAGCGCAAGTCCCTCTCGACATGGTCCTGCTGAATGCTCAAGGCGTGGGTCTTGTCTCATTCTGCTTCTGCCATAGCTACTCGATTGTTTGCTAGGATCCGCTAGCACATAGCAATGAATGCCTCAGCACAGGCAGCCTCTAGTTGCTCTCGTAGTCCTGCTAACATTGTTGATCATTCGCTCTTGCCTCTTGGGCGATAGCTCTCTGCTAATCAACTTGCTCCATTTGGGTGTGGAGATTTCCCAAAGCTACATATGATTGATCAGTTTCCCATCAAGCCTCACATGCTGCCTTTTTGTGCTTGCGCACATGCTTCTTTAGCTTACACTGTGCAGCTTTGGCTCTCATGATCTTATCCATGCAAGTGGTATAGGACTCCTACCAGAAGTCCATGGTGTCCTGACGAGTGTAGAACATCTTCATTACTGCAAACATGGCGCTCATAGCAGGACTAGAACTGTCTGCCCGCTCATCCCGATCTCGGATCAATGCATTGCTGTTGCGCTGTGCCCATACTGTTGTGGATGGATCCATTCGAGGAAAAGTACCAGTGGCACTACCAGTAAGCTCATCCCCGTGCTGCTGACAAATCTGACTCAGTACCTCGAAGGCTACTACTTGGGCTGCTTCCCAAGGAGTTCTTCCTTCAGATTCTATCTTCCATTCCTGCCAGAAGGGTGCTTGGGTACGAGCTATTATGGTCAGCCGTACTTCATACCATGGTTGTCCCTCTAGGTATACTTCATTCCAGTAATAGAGGGGTGGTTTGTAATACCCCGCATAATGCAAGACTCTCCAAAGTAGGGCGGGAGTTCCAAACATCAACAAGAAACTTTCACTTCCAGCCGGTGCTGCCATCTGTTCCAACAACATGTGCAACTCTCGTGAGACAAAGTCATAATGGATAAGAGTTACATAACCGAGTAAGAGATTTATAAGGGGAGGAACAATGCAAGTATGGAATAATGATTTATCATGACGCATGCATGTTCCATACGTCCTTACAAACCTAGGTAAAATTATTTCTAATGACATACATGGTGGCATACATACGTTCTCTCATATATAGCGTAGCTAGTCGGGCTACACGTTTCGCTGTTAGTGTACCTGCACAAGAATTTCATTTTAGCCCAACCCCACAATTATATATGCAAAATGTAAATCTGGGCTCTAGGTCGTAATCTAAATACTTCCATATATATATATACCCATATATATATACTTCCATATCAAAGCTACCCAAAAGTAAATACGTCCTCTATATACATATAAATATGCATACACAGTCATATCAAAGCTAACCCATAATTAAATACCTCTGCATATATATGAGACATATATATACTTTAGTATCAAAGCTAGCTCTCCCCATAGACCACACGCTCACACTTGCGGTCATGCCACTGTAATGATAATTGGCATCTTACCTTGGGCGTAGAGGCATTTGATCCATACATTACCACTCAAGTGAATGGCATCCATACAATAGCATGCCGTATGGATGACGAAAAATGAAAACCCCAAGTCAGTACTTAATTATTCACCTAAAGTCCTTAATTGGGCATAAAGGAAGTGATCACTAGCACACTTTAGATTTCAACTCTAAGTTTTAAACACCTATTTATATAGCTATTAGTTGCTAGAAACTGGTTTTGGAAAACAGAAACCTTTGTTTTAAATACACATGTGGTAATTAATGTTGAATCTTGCTCTGATGCCAGCTGTCGCAGAATCGACCAATTTATAAGAGCACAAGTACAATGGCAGCCCGCAAGCGGTCGCACTGTCATACTTGAGCTCATATAAACCTGGTAGTCCATCGAGTACCACGACAGGTCTCGATTAACGATCCACATACAACCAAGATCGTACATGATTCAACATACATGTCACATGTTACATAAAGTTCATAGACATAGTTCATTCATTAGAGTACGAAATAAGGTTATTACAAACCAAGTTCGGTAGATAGTAGGGGAAGCAAATTAAAGTTTGAAACTAACATCATAGTTCAAATACAGTGCCAACTCATGATCACAACCCACAAAAGCATATAAGAAGGATTATTAAAGATGCCTGCCCAGGGCTCACTCCTCATCTACGGTGGGACAAAAGCAGTGCTTGCAATAGCCGTGATAAACTATACCATCTGCAACAATGGGAATAAAACCCTGAGTATGAGAAGATACTCAACTAGACTTACCCATCATAAACCAGAAATAAATCGACTCCAAGGATTATGCAAGGCTTTATAAGTGGAGGTAGCTTGACAACATTTTGCATAAAAGTGATTAACTCAGTTATACAATTATAATTCGGTCACCATGTTAATTATAGTTATTTTCCTCTAGATTAGCAAGTAACCTCTACCAAACATGTGGTATAACATTTAAGAGCATACAATCATAACCATAGCCGGTGTAGTAATTCCATGTTTATCCGAACCATCATATTTCATAATACAATTACTATGATGTTGGAGCTAGCCAAGTTTCTCACTATCGGGGAGAGACGACGATTCAAATCTATTTCAACTAGCTAGGAATTTATTCGTAATACAAACCTAGGCAAACCAGATCAATGGTCACCTTAGGTCACCTTTGGTACAACTCAAGTCCATATTTCGCGGGTTCGCCCAGCGCTGCACAATCTGGGATAACCAGCTGCCAGGACGTTCCGGCCCAGCTTGCCCTTGGGCTCACGTCTGGCTCCGTACACATCCTTACTACCATCCAGAGTGTGCACTTTTATAGAACGGGGCCTGGCTTGAGTTGAGCTACTCGGCTTCGCGGTCGGAACGAGTTATCTGGCCAGCTAAGTGATAGGCATGCGTTCAATCTTGTCAGAAGGGCCAACAATGGTACGGTCCTTAATCGGCACAGAGAGAATCACATGTGTCAACCTACACATAGACTCCGCCTAGCCTCCATTTACATTACCCCATTGTTCTTTTCCACGATAGCAAATATAGACAACCGTGCTTCGGTATCCACCAATATCTCGCAGGTGACAGGAAATCACTCGACTTCTACCGGTCTAAGCATGGCTAAGCATATATTCGATCCTGGACCTACACAGGGTTAAAGGTATATGTATCTAGACAAGGTAGTTCCATGCATCAAGTGTTCCCAATCAACTCATATAACCTAATGCATCAAATATAAAGGACTCCAATAGTATTTTGTAAAACATGGGAGACTTATAATGCTCCGGGGCTTGCTTTTGAGGAAAGAGGTTGGCCGGTGATCCGAGCACTCAGGGAGCTCTTTGGGAGTCTGCTCCTCTTCTCCGGGAGCTGTGGCCTAGGGCGTATCTTGGTGATCCCCTTCCTCTTGTTCATTGAACTCCAACAGCGTTATCTCTTCGGTCGATCCTATATGCATGAGCATGGAATAAGATATCACGAATGCATATATGATGACACGTATAATATGATATGACATGATGAATGCATCCCCATAAGTATTTTCAACAGCATGGTGTTAAAGTAATAACAAGTGCATGTTATTCTATTGAGTAGGTGTATATCTCCTCTCTATTACTTAAGTAAACACTTCTGTAATCTATTTACTGGACTACAAGACAGCAGTTACTTGTTTTGACCCTAACTAGAGTTATATACATCGAAATAATATGGTTGTCGACATTCTGGAAAGCCTATGCAATTGTCTACAACTTTCTTTTAATACCCTTGATGCGATTCAATAGTTACCTAGGTCAAACAATTCAGTTATTAAAATCTGTCCAGAGAGCAAACATTTCGGACAGCAAAGTTCTAACAGCCAAACCTTTTAAACCTTAAGGCCTATGACTATGAAAATTTAACACAAGGTAGATCAGTAAGTTATCTACAACTTTATTATTAACAAGTTTTACAGAACATACCATTATCACCATGCAATTATCAACTAAACCAAAACTATGCATGCAGCCCTCAAGTTGAATTATAAAGCAATAATTAATTAGTTGCATACAACCAATTGCTTCTAAGCCTTACTACTAACATAAATAGTTCATATGTATCACAAGTACCATAGAAAACATCATGGTCAAGCACAATTTATTTATTTAAATGCCTTTATTAATTTAATTAGATAATTAGGGGAAATAACACACATATACCAAATGTGCACAATAAATTCTCATAAAATCACAGTAGCTTCCAAGTGCTCCCAATAGACAACTGTAAAAATTTCATTCCATTTGAACATGTATAACATCCTTTATAAAAATGACAAGCTAACAAGGTTTATTTTAATGAAAATAGTTAACCCTATAGAAAAGTGTCAAACAACATATTTTATATTTTTCTTAGCTTCATCCTAGTGCCATAATACTGTACAAAAATTTGCATGGCAATATGCTACTTATTTTTATCCCTATAATTTTCCTCAGAAAACACCATTTATTAATAGATAAATAGAAACGTCCTATTTCAATCAAGTTTACTAGTTAGAGCATGTCAACACAAGATCAGCAAAATTAGAATCACAATTTTATCACTTTCCTAGCTCAAGTTATCCATTTTACAAGATTGCAAACATTCAAAAAGTACTTATCTATCTACATTTTATTCACCTAGAAAAATACTAGAAATAGTACATTTTATATTTTTATAAAATACTACACTTCATAAGGAATCCAACAAAATTTGGTTCACCAAAATTGGGCACTCCTAGCTCAAGATATCATTTTTCAAAGTTAGCAGAAAAATCTAGAAAAGAAATAAAACTAAACCCTAACTGCAGTCGCTGACACGCGGGACCCAGCAGTCAGCGGACCCCACTGTCAGTGAACCAAAATAGGGGCTCAGGTTTGATCGGCGCTAGCTCACCGACGGCGAACTCTCCGGCGAAACCGACCCCACCTTCGTGCTCTCCTCACTCATCGGCGTCGACTGGTACCGGTGGTGGCAGCGCGGACGCACCGGAGCATGCTCATCGCCGACCATGGTGGCACGGGGGCGCTGCGCGGAGGTACGTCGGCCGCTATGGGCCACGACAAGGCCCGTTGAGAAGTGCAAGGGCTCTGCGGTGTCTATGCAAACCTACCGAAGCTACCTAGGTTAGGTGGGACACGCCGACGAGGTCTATCCGCATGTGCGGTGGTGCGGCAGCGAGAGCGCGGCGGCGCTGTGCGTCATGTTCCGCGCCGACGAGGCAACAATTCACCGTAGCATCATGCCAGAAGCTAGGACACACCCTAACCAAGCTTTAACATGAAGAAGAAGAAGGAATGCGCAAAGGAGCCGAGTAGCGGCGAGCTCGCCCTGAAGGCAGCCATGGAAGCCGAGATCCCGGCAAGGTCAAGAACGGCGATTTCTGCCCTCACCGTGGCTCGAACAGGGCTGCAAACATGACAAGGGCATAGAGCAGAACAAGGCGCATCTACATGCGCAAGTAATCGAGGAATGACTGTGCGGCTGAGGAGTTACGCGGCGGCAGAGCAGTGCGGTGATGCGGCGGCGCTCGGTGCTCCCGCTGTGCACTTAAGAGAGAGTAGTGGAGAGGGAGAGAGCGCGAGGGAGTGAGCGAAATGGGTAGCGCAGCTTCTCTGTTATCCCTCGCCAACCGACCATGATGGGGGCCCGACGCCGACCAGTGGTGGCCATGCGGTGGCCATGCGCTGTGACCGGTCAGCCACCCACGGCCTGACCGCGATGGTCATCAGGCTCAGCATCAGCGACTGACAAAGCAAAATAACGATGGTATTGCGCTTAATCCACGACGAATTGGTGCATGATGTTAAAACAAAATTTGTAGAGCTATGTAAAGGCTACAACATTGCTTTAGAAACCATCTCCTAATTCATAATGGTTTTGGAGTTAAATCATCACAAAGTCAGCCACGACGAAACTGTAAACTCAATATGGCTTAGAAAAATTCCTAAGTTTGAAAAACAGCACTGAATTGATTTTTGTGATCCAAATTCAAGCATGTTCTGAGCTGAACTAGCCTATGACCCAAAAATAAAAGTTGTTACACTACTTTAGTTCTACAACTTTGTTTTAGGGTACACAGCCATACAAAGTTTCTAAAGTGATGTTCAACTCCAGTCAAACATACAACTTGAAAATGATGATTTACACTATAGCTATGACTTAGAGACCAAACTAGCCTTAGTCATGAATATCAAAGTTGTTCCTAGTGACATTCTAAACATGTTTATGGTATTCCTAAGGTTCCACACACATTTTATACATTGGTTACATATAAACCCTAGCGTATGTAAAGCATTTTAGAGACAACACATGCAATATAAGCAAACATAGAGATTATATTTGAAATACTCATGCTCATGAATGATCAATGATGCTTGTGCTCATGCAATGCCAAGGTTAAATGCAAGCTTAACACCCAAGGTGCTACAAAAGTCTAGAGATGTCGAATACATATTGGTGGTGGTGGACTATGTGTCCAAATTGGTTGAAGCATTACCATGTCGAGCTGCTGATTCCAAGCATGCCAATAAGATGTTCCATGAAGTGATATTCCCATGATTTGGAACACTGTTGGTATTTCTTGACGTCTACAGAAGTTAATCCGCAAGCATATGGAATTACCGTTGTAGCTTTCACCCGAAAGTATTCAGGGTATCATATTTCCATAGGGAATGGAGGTATTTCTTCTAGATAAGTCATCCAAGGACAACACAAGAGTAAAACTGGACAGGATAGAGATGGATTCCTATGGCTTTAACATCTAAGGATAGATAAACTTTACTCCTACTTGCTTACTTCGGGCACTGGGTCACACCTGGTCTACCAGGCGAGGCTTGCCTATGGCTCTAAACTATGCCCGTATGTGGGGGATTACAAGAGACAGATAGGGTTGTCACCACCTATTGCCCACCCCTCAACCAAGGAGCACGAGACAAATGAAGGTAGCCTATAGTCTAGACACCATGTCTACGCTGTCGACTACTACTCTAGTGTCCGCGTAAGGTTATTCATTTTTATCAAGGCCCTCTACTAGAGCATCCACCAAGGGGACAGAGGACGAACCCGCAAACAACTAAGAGTAGAGCTTAACTACTCAAAGGACTAAATGCCACAAGAACCATGAACACTCACTTTAGAAGAAAGCTCCCTTGAGGCATAAGTGTTCGTCGAGGTACAAGCTTGGGGAGACACCGACAAGCTCGGAGCTTCCACACACTCTCCCTCACATCTCTCCCGGGCCAAGTGTACTAGCTAGCTAGGGTCTAAGCCCTTTGGAGTGATACTCTTGTGGTATAGCTTTTGCCTTGAGGTGTTGTAAAAATGAGGAGGGGATGGCTTTCTTTTATAGGTGGAGAGGAGGGCGGGTCTTTGAAAAGTGCTTCCTCTCCTCATGGTAAGTGCAAACCGATGTTATAGGTACATTGAACTTGGCCATCACCCTGTGAACCATCCTTGGAGAGGCGGTATGAACTGACCTAGCAAGGTTGGGCCTGAGGCACAACACCAGCGGTGCTCCCACACCATGGGTGCGGCCGCACCCTAGGTGGGCCACCTTGAGTCCAATTTTGTTGGGCTGCCTCTCATGATCTCCTGGACTTAGCCCATGGTGGTATTGCATAGAGTGCCATGCCTCTACAAGCTATTCCATTACCTAGAGGGCAAGCTATTCCATGACCTCAACAGAATGGAGGCCCCCAAGATCAATCTACCCCCACCATTACCGTACTAGGGGACCCTACCAGGCTCCTTCCCCATCCTCATGCCATGCCTCTACAAGCTCAACTTCCCCATGTACGATGGCAAAGAAGATCCATTACCATGGATCAACCACTACAGTAGTTCTTCTAAGGCCAAAAGACTCTAGAAATGAAGCAAGTCTGGTATGTATCTTACCATCTGATAGGAGGCGCACAGCAGTGGTACATGCACTTGATGCAAGACAAGATGGTGATGGACTGGGCGTACTTTGCTCGATGCATCAAAGAGCACTTTGTCCCCCCTAGATGGCGCAACCCCCTCATCGAGCTCGCCTCCCTCTACAAGATAGGCACCATCGACAACTACACCAAGCACTTCATGGCGCACGTGGCTTGTGCCGGGCTGCTCAACAAACAACAACAAGTGAACATGTACACCGCCGGCCTCCTAGAACCCCTGAAGATAGATGTCGAGTTCTAGAACCCACCAGACATGGAGATGGCCATGTCCTTGGTGAGGGCATATGAACGACGTCTCGTGGTAATCGTCAACTCCATCAAGGTACCTGCCACCAAGCCGATGCTATGGGTACTACCCTTGAAGGTGCCCCCTTCAACACCAACTTCGATGACTAACAATGGCTTCAACACCAGCTCCCCGCGCCCATTCAAGCATCTAACCACCGAGGAGATGCTGAAATGATGATGTTCTGGGCTCTGGTTCAACTGTGATGAACCCTTCATGCGTGGCCACAAGTGTAAGCACTTGTTCGACATCACGGCCATCAATGAAAACGATAGTAATGACAACAACACTAATGTCGACAACAGCCTGGTCATGATCATTAGGATCGATCACCCCCCGGTCCATGGCCGACCCCAATGTACCTAATAGGGGTGGTATCTAGCATGGGTGTCCACATCCTCATTGAACAAGCGCCACACATAACATCATCAACATCAACATCACCCACCTCATTGGCCTTCAAGAACAATGCATCAACACTGCCATACTTGTCAGTAGCAGGAACAAGGTTCCCTGCCGTGCTACAGTTTTTGGCATACAACTTCGCATCAACGCCGACATCTTCTACTTCAACGCCTACCCCCTTGACATCAGCAACGACATCGATATCATCCTCGGCACACCTTGGTTGGCTGGTCTTGGCCGCCTAACCTAGGACTTCACTACCATGCGACTCCAGTACATTGGCAACGGGCGCCCCTTCACATTCACCACCGCGCAACCACAACATGCTCCAGCTATAGTCCTCACCCTACCAGCACCTCCACCGATCGAGCATGCAACATGGACGGCACCACCACCACCTCACAACATTTTGAGCAAGGAGAGTCGAGCTCACCACCCCAATGCCCTTAACTACATTAACACGACCAACATCATCTTCGAGCACCTACGTCAAGCTACAATTCGGCAACAGGAGCTCCGCACCATCACCATGGCCATAGCAGATGGCGTGGCCGCCCTGGCTTGGTCACTTGATCAAGGCCTCATCTTCTTCGAGGGTTGCCTCTACCTTTTGGTAGCATCATCGCTTCTGCCTGACCTTTTGTAGGTTCTATGCCATGGTGGTTCGGCCAACATGGAGCTCCTGGCCCTTGGCGCCCATCCTCCACCAACGAGGGGCCAACACAATGGAGTGCCAATGAGCATCCTACTTGAAATCCCATGGATACAAAGGTGCCCCATCATGTCGGCAATGGTCGCCTTCCTTGACAACCTAAGCGATCAACTAGTCCACATCGACAGCGTCCACATCGCCGTATGATCTGGCTCCACCGAACATCGCCTTTCACAAGGCGAATTCGACTTTGGATACTTAATGTTCGACACTATGCTCGACCTGATGATATCGCCATTGACACGCGTGAGCGCCACAGTTTGGCGTCGCATCCCCGCCTACCTTGCCCCCAACACCGAGAACTACATCCATGACTTTGTTCCTCCACCAAGATAGATGCTACACTTAGCCATTAGAGCAGCAATTCTGTGACCTCTTTTGGCCATGGCTCATCAGGCGACACAAGCTGGCATGGACACGGGCACACACCTCTACTTCTTCTATGGCTACATCGGAAACCTCCTCTACTACTTCGAGTTTTTGTCGACATGCACGAGGGGGAACATCATCATCTCTGCCCCCATTTATGGCCGCATGCTTGGCTGCATCGAGGCTATCCTTCCTAGGCAAGCTTTTCCACCCGATGGCATCGATGACTAGACCCTGCTTCAGCTTGAGGATGCTCTGAGTGGAGAAGAGCAGGGCGGTGGTGTCATACGCATGAAGGGGGATCCCAGCTGAGAGCAAACAGGCCAAGGAAAGCCCAAGGAGGGGCACTAGATGGCTCTCGCCATCATCATCGAGTTACCTTATTGAGTCGGTTAGAGTTTGGTTAGCATTTGGTCGATTATGGAATTAGAGTTTGGTTAGCATGGAAGGGAGAATCCAACCCTATAAGGATCTCAAATAGGTTGCTTGGAGTCTAAGTCCAATAGGGACTATAAATACTAGGGGGATGTAATCAATCAAACTAAGCAATAGAAGAGCAATTGCTCCTTCCTATCTCTCCCTCTCTCCTCTCCCTGCGCCGCTGCCTCTCTCTCCCTATGCACAAGCCTCCTCCATGCCGTCCTACCCTAGCCGCTGCCCCTCCACTATAGCCACTAGCCCCCTTCCCCATCATGCCTCTTACAAGTGTCTACCACATTATCTTGTGTGATTGAATAATGGAACAACATGGATTCAAACCCCGTTGCATCAATTAGCTTAGAAACTTGGGTTTTTCATTTGATTTAAAAATGTAAACATAGCTTAGCTCCTCAAATGATTCTCTTGGATCACTCATATTTGTGTTTGGTTCCTCACCAAGACATATCATAGTGTTGCCCTCTTTCTTTCCTACTTCTAAAAGGCTTATGTGGATCTTTGGGTTGGGAAAGATATGAAGGCATACTTACTTTGCATATTTTGTTAAGTCAAAGCTCAGATCCATGGAGAAAGATGTCATACCCATAGATCAAGAAGTGCAAGTGTGTGGATAAAATAATGTTAAACCTATATTATACTTCTTTAACAAGAATGATCTCTCTGTCTAGTTTTTATTTTGAGAACATGGCTATTGCTTCTCTCTCTCATTTTTTTCCTCAATACATGAGCCTTCATGTGCTCAATTTTTTCAATACTTTGGGACTTTCATATGTCCTAATTTTTTTAAAGATTTTTGGCATAGCCCATGTCTCTTTTTCTAAACCACATATTTTGAGAGAGGTCGTTATCTTTTTAGAACATGGAGTATTTGCCTAACAAACTTTTTTTTGTCTACTCCTAGTGTAGGAGCAGAGTTTTAGGTGGATGGAGGCATGTTTTTTAGCGTATTCCCAGTGTAGGAATAGGTTATATTTGTGGTGTTTACGTGATCTTGATCTTGGGAGCATGATAACTTTCTCAATAAGGGTCAACAATACTTGACAAAACTCAATGCAGGAATAAGTAGCATAAGTTTGGAGGTTTTAAGCTTTAATCACTAGATATGGCTTTGGTAGGAATTTGCATATCATTGAGGAGCATGCTATTTGAATCTTGAGTTTATAAAATAAATCCCAAGTTCTTTGCATAAGAGAGCAAGGTTCATTTTCATCCTACTATATCACATATTGCAATTACTTAGATAATATGGGGTCCCTATGATGATTTGTTCACAATTTATAGGAATTTTATCTAGGAATAAAGAGTATGCAAATTCAGTCAAAGGATAACATGGAGACTAGGCATCAATTTTTTTGTGTTTTTAATTTGTTCAATTTTTAAATTTCAAATTTTTTGAGAGATGAGGGGTAGTGTTGCACAAACTATCGTTAAAGATTAAGGAGCTATAGAGAATCAGAGATGGTTTGGCTAAACTAGAGGTTCAGCCAATCCTCTCTAGGACCAATTGTTTCGTTCTTCAGCATGTTTGGATTGTTCGATGTTTTGTGCAACGTGTTGGTGCGAGATCTCAAATGTATTTTCATTATGCATGAGAGATCACCCCCACACTTATTCTTATACCTGTTTATTTAATCAAAGAAAAACAAAGAAGGAAACAAACAAGGGCTCTGCAGGTTTGAGCACCGGGGAGCCTAAACCATTTTATTATTATTATTTCTTTACTATTATTATTATTTTTTAATTTGTTTTATTTGTTCACCCAACTTTTTATATTTTTTAGCTTAACTCAAACAAGGCTAAGGGTAAAGTTTGCAAAATAAACCTAGCCTTGATTCATCTCCATCATAAATTACTTCCATTGGTTATGAAAACAATTAATCAAAGTTCATTAATCAAAATTTAACACCATGTCTAATTTTGATTAAAGAATACCATTTTAACCTAAGCACCATGATTAATTTAAAAAGGCATATGGATGTATCATGCACGATTGCATCCAAACCAGAGCATATGTCATAAACAAGGAAGGCATGGATTTGCATGATCAAGATATATTCAAATGGAGACAATTGTGGGTTAAAGAAGTTGGTGAACATTTATCATCAATTTTTTTTATAATTTTTTTATAGCAAGGTAGAGTTAACATCAACAAACCTTGATAGCCCTTGGTATGAATGACACGTGTAGTGATGTTCTCACCACCTTCCCCCACACTTGGACTTTTGTGTAAAAGTCAAGTGTGTAAGGTTAGAATCTCTTTTTGAGTTCGTTCCATAACCAAGGAGCATCATGATGTTCAGTTGATGTGGCTCCCACATTCTCGAGCATCATATGTCCCTTGTTCTTCTTGATCTTAACCTGAAATGGTTAGCGACCAAGAATACCCAAAGGTTCATACTAACCTGACAACATGTTCTTGCTTTTATAGATAGTTAAGTTTTTTTATGATAATTGTAACAGAACCGACCAATTTATAAGAGCACAAGTACGAAAGCAATCACCGGAGTGATCAAACCACCATACTTGAACCCATATAAACCCGGTAGTCAACTAAAACCACGAAAGATTTCAAACCAACTTGTATACAACCAAGATCACAGTAATTCAACATAACAAGCCACATGTTACATCCATTTCACAAGTAGTTCGCAAGTACCTCATACATCAGAGTACACATAGTTATTACAAAACAAGTTCACAAATAGAGGAAGCAAAGTAGTTTGAGACCATCACACACACTTAGTTCAAATACAAGCAAGCACCATAGTCATATCCAGCAAAAACAGTAAGATAAGATAACATAGATGATCATGCCCATGATCTAGTCTTCATCCCCAGTAGGGTGGAGACAATACTTGCAGTAGCTGTTATAGAGCACGTCATCTGCAACAAGGGGGAAATAAACCCTGAGTACGAGAATGTACTCAGCTAGACTTACCCGTCGTAAACCAAAAATAAATGACACCAAGGAGTATGCAAGGCTTTATCGGTGGATCTTGCTTGACAACCATTTTGCATAAACGCTTTAATGATATAAGAGCATAATTTAAATTATGAGTAAGCAGCAAGTTATCAATATTAACCTATCAACTAGATTAGCACCTGTACTAGAGCAAGCAATTGATTCACTCCAAACATTAGTAACCATATCCGATATAATGTTGTATCATCATCATCGATTTAACCATCAAGTTCCATTAAGTGCATCTACGTTGCCGCTGCTCAGTCAAGTTCTCACTATCCGGGAGAGACGGCGATTCGAATCGATTCCTATCCAGCTGGAGGGGTATTCCTAACACAAACCAAGGCATACCGCGCGAAGGCAGCCTTAGGTCACCTTTGGTACATCTCAGGAATCGACTCTGAGGATAAGGTTTCCGCCATGTCCAACCCCAAGGCGTGGACTGTGACTCCTCCGACCCCAGGGGGTGGGCTCTGACTCGTCTAGTTCCATGGGGAGGGCTTTGCCTTGTCTGACCCCCGAGGGTCGGATTCCCTCTCGCCCGGCCCCCTGGGAAAGATTTCTGCCTCGCCCGTTCCTTGGGAGTCGGATTTGCTACCAGACAAAAGCAATGGCTCTAGGGTGGGACCCGAACCGCTTCAACCACTATGGCATGGAGGTGCATGCCTGGGAGCATGTCTTGGGCGCGTCCTGATGTGACTAGCGGTCGCATCGGGCCATGCTGGGAGACTCGCGTCGCCCACTACGTCAATAGGCCAACACTGTGCTGCCAACTCCCTACCTGACCACCGTCCAACGTCAATCGACCGGCATCAGTTGACTGCCACTGTACCGCCAGCCCCTGTATGTCCTCTGTCAGGGGACCCTTTGACCATTCCATCCGCTCGGATGGGATGAAAGACAAGAACGGCACACAATGCCCACACGTATGCTACAGCGGCCAGCAGGACCCTGGTGTGACGCCGCTGCCACCAAGATCTACAGGGTTAGCGGGACCCATGCGAAGAGGAGGACGGCATACCCCTGGGAGCCTTATTTCTCTTTCTTTTTTCCCTCTTCCCTTCTCTCGGTCTCTGGTATCCTGTTCTCTCCCCTTGGTCTATAAAAGGGAAGGCAGGGCACCGTTCAGAGCAGAGATCGATTGACCGATAGATCAAGCAGTAGAAGCATCAAGCAATCAAACCACAGAGACATGGGAGCTCCTCCCTCTCTTGCCAGTTTGTAACCCCCTACTACAAACTCAGTGCTGGTAACACGAGCAGCCCAAAACTAGACATAGGGATATTTGGCCCAAACCAGTATAATTCTTGTGTCCTCTTATAGCACACCATCCGAGTCAGACGCGCAATATTACAAATTTACTAGTCGGCTGTTCCAAACACCGACAGTTAGCATGCCAGGTAGGGGCTCTTTGTGCATCACGTCGACATCAACACTAGGCCTCGGATGGCTAGTCATGGCATCAGCTGGGTCCCGGGCGCACATGTGCGCTTCGGGGACCTAGACTTCATCGTCATGGCAGAGGGAGAGCTGGCACGGGCGCCCGTCGTCGTTCAACCCCTCCGCTCCGCTGGCCTCGACACGATCACCGAGGCGCTCAAGGAGCTACGGCTGCGTGCACCAGAGGCCCACGCCCTCGAGAGCGGCCAGCTCCTCGACTTCGACTATAGGAGGTTAGAGTGTCAGCTCGATGTCTTCCTAGGACCCCAATCATCCTAGGAGGGCTTGCGCCACCTCACCTTCTCGTTCGCCAATGTCATGGCACAGCTTACCGGGGGAGAGCCGCTCTCCCTGAAATACCTCATCTGAAGCGCCTCGATAGTGCTCCCGTTCGGTCTCCTCAATGCCACAAAGACCGTTGGCCACCTTGTGGCGCAATGAATGATTCCATCCCCCACGAACGACGAGTTCATGGGGGTGATCGAACACATCACAAAGTCTTTCCATGACGTCCTCGCAGAGGAGCCAGAGTTGCCCTCTGGCTCTGACTCTAGCAGGGGGAGCCATCACCCCTCTCATGAATGCTTCATGACAGGTATCCCCGAGGGACACGTCGAAAGCATCCATGAGGAGGCTACCCCGATGAATGACCTCGACGACGAGGTTGAGGGAGATACAGGAGCCCCACCCCGCCTACGGGTGGAGCAGCTAAAGGCCCGGCACCTAGAGCTTGAGGAAGCACAACTTCCGCTCGAGTAGGAATGCGTGGAGCTCGATCATGAGATTGAGCGCCATGGAGATGGGGGGGTGCGCACGCGCCATGGCCCATGACGTGAACCGAAGGATCATCGAGGATGATCAAGCGCTCCTGCACTTTGCCCGAGCAAGCCAAAACATCACTGTGTGGCAGCCTTGCTTAGGGGGCTTCCGATGCCTATGACGTCCGAGGATCGACGGGCCCACCATGAGATTCACATGCTGCTCGAGCGTGCGGCTGCATAGTAGGCCAAGAGCTCAGTGACGGGAGCTCGACACCAGCCAGTGCACACCCTCAGTGTGACCCAACAAGGACGCATCAGTCTACCAGGTGCCGCACGGTGGCAAGCCATGCATCATGGTTCTGGTGCAGGAGCATCTCGGCCGCAACCGTGACGTGCGCGACACCCTCGACGCTCGCCGGCGTACCCGCAGCGATGCGGAGGAGGGGGCCAGCCGTGGTTACCACCCTCGACGGGGCGGACGCTATGACCATGAGGAGGACCGGAGTCATAACCCTAAACCAACGGGGCCCCAGGCCTTCGGTTGGCATATCCTCAAGGCGACGCTCCCAGCTCGATACCGCCCACCGACTAACATCCCAAAATACTTTGGGGAAACAAACCCCAGCTTGTGGCTCGAGGACTACCGACTCACCTATTGGGCCAATGGTGCGGTCAGTGATGACTTCGTCATCCGTAATCTACCCCTGTTCCTGGCCAACTTGGTGCGAACAAGGCTGGAGCACCTTCCGCCCAACTGCGTTCACAGTTGGGTGGACCTGAAACAAATCTTCATGGGGAAGTTCCAGGGCACTTACACGTGCCCTGGGAACCCCTAGGACTTGAAGAACTACTGACAGAAGTCGGGAGAGACTCTTTGCGAGTACATCCGATGCTTCTCCCGGCAGTGCAATGAGCTGCCCAATGTCATCAATGCCGATGTCATCGGAGCCTTCCTATCAGGGACCACCTACGAGTCCCTGGTCCATAAGTTGGGATGTAAGGGCCCACGGACTACCAAAGAATTCATCGACATCGCGACTAGCCACGCTTCCAGTGAGGAGGTGGTTGGAGCAATTTTTTATCTCTCCAAAGGCAAGGGGAAGCGGAACAAGGACACCGACGAAGGCCCCTCCGACCATTGAATAGGAAGAAGAACCGAAAAGAAAATGCGGGGGGCTCGCTTCGTGGTCGCCACTAAGTTAAAAGCCCAGTCGGCGCCAAATGAGGGCACCCCGATCACTTGACAAGCTACTCGAGGGCCATGTCCAAACCATGCCTTCCCCATCAAACACATGTACAAGGATCTGCTCCCTCATGAAGCGCTTCTTCATTGGTGGCTCCAAGAAATGGGAGCAAAAGAAGAAGCCTCGAGGCGTAAACCGACGACGATGGAGAGAAAGACGGTAGCTCGTTCTTTGGATGGCTGCCTAATGATCTTTGATGGGCTGGAGGCATACGGCTCCAAACAACAACAAAAGCTCATTATTTGAGAGGTTTACGAACTCAAGCTCGCCACGCCCGCTTTCCTTAAATGGTCACGGTCTCCCATAACCTTCCACCGATCCGACCACTCGGATAGCGCCACACACCTGTGTAGGTACCCGCTCGTGGTTGACCCTATTGTCAGCACAAAGTGGCTCACCATGGTATCGATGGATGCGGCAATGGCCTCAACATCATGTGACGCCGAGACGCTCGATGCCATGGGCATCGACCGAGCACGCATCTGGCTGACCAAAGCGCCTTTCCACGGCATCGTGCCTAGAAAGCAGGCCATGCCACTTGGGCAGATCAATCTGCCAGTCACCTTTGGGTCTCTGTCCAACTATAGAGCGGAGACCCTCACATTCAAAGTGGTTGGGTTCCACAAAACCTACCACGCCATCCTAGGACAACCATGCTACGCGAAGTTCATGGCCACCCCCAACTACACCTACCTCAAGCTCAAGATGCCAGGCTCATGTGAGGTCATCACTGTCAGCACTTCTTTCTAGAGGGCCTATGAGTGCAAGGTCGAGAGCTACGAGCTTGCTTCGGCAACCCTCGCTTCCGAGGAGCTCACCACCATCGAGAAGCACATCGCTGAAGGAGCACCCGACGCGAAGCGAGCGGCCAGATCCTTTGAGCCTACGGAGAACGTCAAGGAGGTCCTCATCGACCCCGACAACTCCACCGACAAGACGGTGCACATCGGCAACACCCTCACCCCCAAGTAGGAAGGCGCACTCGTCGACTTCCTCCGCGCCAATCGAGACATCTTTGCGTGGAAACCTTCGAACAAGGGAAGTCGTCGTGCATGCCTTGAAGATTAGGCTGGGTTCCAGGTCAGTCAAACAACGCCTATGCCACTTCAACGAGGAGAAGCGGAGGCTCATCGGTGAGGAAATCGCTAAGCTCTTGGCAGCCGGTTTCATCAAGGAAGTATACCAACCAGAGTGGTTATCTAATCCTATTCTGGTAAAAAAGAAAAGTGGGAAATGGAGAATGTGTGTTGACTATACAAGCCACAATAAGGCATGCCCAAAGGATTCATTTCCTTTGCCACGCATAGATCAGGTAGTTGACTCGACCTCAGGGTGCGAAACCCTATGCTTCCTTGATGCGTACTCCGGGTACCATCATATCATGATGAAAGAGTCCGACCAGCTCACGACCTCTTTCATCACCCCGTTCGGATCATTCTGCTATGTTACAATGCCTTTCGGACTCAAGAACGCCAGGGCTACGTACCAGCATTGCATGACCAAATGCTTTGGAGACCTCATCAGGTGGACCATGGAGGCTTATGTGGATGACATCATAGTCAAGTCCAAGCAGACCGACCAGCTCATGGCTGACCTGGAGCAGACCTTCAGGAAGCTCCGAGAGAATGGCATCAAGCTCAACCCCGAGAAATGTGTCTTTAGGGTCCCAAGGGGCATGCTGCTCGGATTCATCATCTCTGAGCGTGGCATCGAAGCCAACCCAGTAAAAATCTCAGCCATCATGAAGATGGGCCCAATTTCGAACCTGAAGGGAGTTCAGAAGGTAACCGGGTGCCTCACAGTGCTTAGTCTCTTCATCTTGCGCCTCAGTGAACGGGGGCTCCCCCTTTACCGGCTCCTGAAGAAAACTGACCAATTCATGTGGATGCCTGAGGCTCAGGAGGCGCTTGACAAGCTCAAAGTGCTCCTGACGAAGGCCCTGATTCTAGTCCCACCGGCTGAGGGAGAGCCGCTCCTACTCTACGTCGCAGCTATGACTCAGGTGGTCAGCGCCGCCTTGGTTGTAGAACGGGGAGAAGAGGGACACACCCTCAAGGTACAGTGCCCCGTGTACTTCATTAGCGAAGTCTTGTCTAACTCCAAGACATGCTACCCCTAGATCCAGAATCTCCTATACGCCATCCTGATCACCAAGAGGAAGCGGCGCCACTACTTCGACTCACACCAGGTGACCATCATGTCATCTTTTTCCCTCAGCGAGGTTATCCAAAACTGGGAGGCCACGGGGAGAATCGTGAAATGGGCGCTTGAGCTGATGGATCAGGGTGTCACGTATGCCCACGAACGGCCATCAAGTCTCAGGTACTAGTTGACTTTGTGGCCGAATGGACCGAGATCCAGATGCCACCGGCGGCCGTCGATCAGGAGTACTGGACGAGGTACTTCAACGGATCCCTGATAAAGAAGGGAGCCAGGGTCAGGCTAGTTTTTCATTTCCCCCCTTGGGGTGTGCATGAGGTACGCAATTCGCATCCACTTCCTGGTTTCAAATAATGTGGCTGAGTACGAGGCACTCATCAATGCCTTGCGCATCGCCATTGAGTTGGGCGTCCGGTGGCTTGACATCTGAGGTGACTTGCAACTGGTCATCAACCAGGTCTTGAAGGAGTCAAGCTACCACAATGCTAAGATGGCTGCATATTGTCATGAGGTTCAACAGTTGGAGGACAAGTTCGATGGCCTTGAGCTCAACCATATCCCGATACGGCTCAACGAAGCAGCCAACATGTTAGCAAAGATGGCATCGAGCCAAGAGCCGATCCCCACTGACATCTTCGCTAGCGACCTGCACAAGCCCTCAGTTCGATACGAGGAACCAGAACAGACCAGCAACAAGCCACCAGTTCTGGGTTCGGGGGCTGACCGACCCTTAGTTCCATCTGACCCCGAGGTCAAGGAACTCATCAAAGACCTAGTGGCGGAGCCCGACCCTCCGACTGACTGGAGAACACCTTATCTCAATTGCCTCCTCCATGAGGTGCTCCCTACCGATAAGACAGAGGTCTGACGGCTCGCGCATCGCGCCAAGTCCTTCACCGTCATCAAAGCGGAGCTCTACAAGCACAGCCACACCGGAATCCCGCAGCGTTGCATCCCCACCGAGCTGGGGAAGGACCTGCTAGAAGACATCCATGGAGGGGTCTGCCGACATCATGCCGCACCTAGAACCTTGGTCAGAAATTCATTCCAGCAAGGTTTCTACTAGCCAACCGTGGTGGACGATGCTGAGCAAGTCGTACGCACCTGCAAAGGATGCCAGTACTACGCTCGGCAAACTCACTTGCTGTCCCAAGCGCTCTAGACGATCCCCATCACGTGGCTGTTCGTGGTCTAGGGGCTCGACCTGGTAGGGACCCTCAAGAGGGCGCTTGGGGGCTATACACACTTACTTGTCATCGTGGACAAGTTTACAAAGTGGATAGAGGCTCGGCTGATCATCGTGATCAAATCCGAGTAGGCCGTGTTGTTCTTCACGAACATCATCCACCGATTCGGGGTCCCAAAATACATCATAACTGACAACGGCACATAGTTCATAGGGAATAAATTCCTCTGGTTCTACGATGACCTCCACATCCACGTTGATTGGGCTGCCATAGTGCATCCTAGCACGAACGGGCAGGTCGAGCGCGTGAGCGGCATGGTCCTCCAAGGCTTCAAGCCCAGGTCTTCAACTGGCTCAACAAAGCTGGCTGACGGTGGGTCATGGAGCTCCCCTCGGTACTCTAGAGCCTAAGGACGTCCAACAGCCGAGCAACCGGTTACACGCCATTTTTCATGGTCTATGGCTCTAAAGCCAACCTCCCGACCGACCATGACTACAGAGCGCCAAGGGTCAAGGCCTACAATGAGCAGGAAAATGAAGCATCTATGGAAGACGCCATGGACCTGCTTAACAAAGCACACGACATCGCCTTGCTCCGTTTGGCCAAATACCAGCAGGCGCTATGACGGTACCATAGCCGACGTGTGCAGGGTCACGCCTTTGGTGTAGGCGATTTAGTCCTTCGCCGCATCCAGAGCAACCAAAATCACCACAAGCTTTCGACGCTGTGGGAAGGATCGTACATCATCGCAGAAGTACTCCAACCCGGCACCTACAAGCTCAAGACTGATGATGGCAAAGCCATCGTCAATGCCTAGAACATCGAGCAGCTACGTCGCTTTTACCCTTAGTCTTTTCATTCCAAAGCTTCCAATATGCTTATCAAACTAAGTAATATTTCTACAAAAACCAAAAAAATGTTACCTCCTATCGGGTTCGCTTCTGATCTGATCGGTCTTCAGTAACACCCGACCCCGGCAACTACCTAGGATCGGGTTTTACTCGGGGACTGATAGGAGTACATATACTCAGAAACATTTTTCCCATTTGACCCTTCCTTTTTATGACAAGACTTAGAAATAAGAGTTGTTGAAAACTAACAATGAGTAAAACTGGTTGGAATGCAAAAAGCCTATGCCCCGATGGCTACGGCATCGCTTGCTCACTAGCGTGATCATTACTTAGTTGCTCGCAACTTAAGTTTCTAATGCCTTAACATAAAACAAGGGTCGGGTCGCAACAAACTTTATATAGGAGTACATATACTCAGGAACATTTTCCCATCTGACCCTTCTTTTTTATGACAAGACCTAGAAATAAGAGTTGCCAAAAACTAACGATGAGTAAAACTGGTAGGAATGCAAAAAGCCTATGCCCCAACGGCTACAGCATCGCTTGATCACCAGCGTGATCATTACTTAGTCGCCCGCAACTTAAGTTTCTAATGCCTTAACATAAAACAAGGGTCGGATCGCAAAAAACTTTATATATATACATACATACATACATATATATATAGAAAGGCCAAACAATGTTTCCAGCCATAATAAAAGTCTTTACAAAAAGACCAACGCCAAACTCAGCTATCTAACTAAACACCCCTTGGCAAGATTTCTTCACCGACCTTCTCCGCCAGGTCTAGCACAGGGGAGTCGCTTCCTTCTCAATTTCATCTAGCTTGGTGTTAATGTAGCCAGGCACAAAGCCCTCACTGATCACCAGCAGGTCGATGTTGATGTAGTGGGAGCGGGTGATGGCAAACACACGATGGACGCCGGTGTATAGGGCCTCCCTTGTGAGTGCGTCGCCTGATCCGGGATCTAGGCAACCCAGACTGCGAGCGAGCTCGTCTCAACGGCCGGGGTGACCCTGAGGTTGTTGAGGATCAAGCCGATTGCAGCATGCAAGGTGTCGTGGTCATCGCTCTTCGACTGGAGTTGACCCCGCACCTCAGAGAGTTGCCCTCGTAGGATCGCCCAAGTTGAGCATCAAAGAGCATCGAAACCGATCGCAAACATCAAGCAAAAAAGGTAACCAGAGCCTCACCTTTCACTTGCTCCTCGAGGACCATATTCTCCCTCTAGAGCACGCCAACATCCCTGGCTAAGGCAGTGTCTAGGCCCTTGGCTTCTTCCATCAACTTCTGCTCATTTTTGAGCGCGCTCTGAGCATCGGCGCTCTCTTGATGGGCAAGGTCGAGTGCCGAGCGAAGTCATCCAAGCTCCATGGCATCTTCCCCTGCCATGGCAATCATAGCCTTGAGCTTGTCCTCGAACTCATTAGCGTGTTGACGGGCTTCCCGTTCCTTGGTTTGGAGGCTCGCCACCTCCTCCTATAGCCATGCACTTGCAAAGAAGCCCCGACCTCCCTTTCGTGACGGAGGAATAGGGACTTCTCCTAGCTGCGCATCGCAAGGGACTGCGAAAAATCAAGTTAGAATTATATAAACAGGGCTCAAAAGTAGAAAACGTGAAGACACAACAAACCTGGTCAGCCAGGGCGACGTCATCCTTCAACACCCCCAACATGTCGGTCAGAGAACGGACTACAAACTCAAGTCCTGAGCGCACGCTTGTCAAGTCCTTCACCTCCGCCTGGTCGTCGAGGGTGAACACCGAGTCGCTCGGGTCCGGCCCGCCTAGCCAAATGGAGCCGGTCTCTTCCCCACGCGAAGGATTGTTGCCCATTTGGACAAGGGACCGAGAGGGCCCAGCCCCAACCGAGGGGTCGGTCGTTGCAACCAAGTCGGTGTTGGCACCGATAGGGAGCCGACGGTGCCTCCTCCGTCACCGACGCTCCCTCAGGAGCGAACCCTCCAATGGCAGAGGAGGCTGGCAGCTTGGGCTATGAAGTCCAAGCTGTCACCATGTCCATAGGGGACGCCTCGGTCGTGCCTCCTCTCATCAACCCTACCTCGGGTGCATCGATCGGCACGAGCGTTGATTCCACAAGAACCTCCTCCGACACAATCGGTGCCTCCGCCTCTCCCGCTTCCTCGGGCGGCGCCGTGTCCGCCTCTATGCCATCACGGCGGGCGCCCCGGCACCATGTCACCGTCGGCCTAGGGGATTCACCGACGCCGCCAGATATTCTACGGTGCCAACTCTATGCGGTTGTCGGGCCGGTCCTGCGAAAGCACCAACGCCACACGATGAAATCTCGAGAACGCAACGAAGGGTGAAGAAGTCATTAACTCACCTCGACGCCATTATTCGAGAATGTTTTGGGGCTAGTCGCCGACTCGACTCTACCACGCCGGCAATTGGCCGCTTGATCCCCTCGGTGGGGTTCGGTCGGAGCAGGCGGACTTGCTCCTCCAACCTTGGGGCGCGTCCTCCCCATCGATCTTGGAGGCACATCCTCTTCGGTTTGCGCTGGCATGTCATGGAATCGTGGTCGAGTTGGCCTACCCGTGTTAGCCTACTCATCCTCGCTGCAAGTGCGCCTAAGGATGTTGGGGTCGGACTCCTCTTCCTCCTCATCGTCATCGCTCTCCTCCGAGCCTTGCCGATGCTTTCCACATTGTAGCCTTGCTCACTCCTTATTCACCGCCTTCCGCTCCTTCTTCACCTTCGCCGCACGCCACCAGAAGCGTGGTTTACCGCCCTCTTGGCCACGTCCTCTAGCAGTGGCAGGTTGGACTCACGGGTGAAGAGGACGGGCTGCAAATCCCGGCGCTTAGAATCTAAGAATAGAGGAGGGTCGGCCAAGGAAAGAAACTCGAAGAAGGCTTACCAGTTCTATGAAACCCACGTCCGGTGCATCGTGGGATGCCCCGGGACTGGGTACACTAGGGCGAGATCCACTAATAGATCCACCGGGTACTCCATCACCTCCTTGATGCACTGTGCCATTTCACCGACGCCGAGGGCCTCACCGACGACCATGACCCGCCCCTCAAGCAAAATTTAAGCATCATCTTGTACATCGGAAGAGAGCGCGCATTAGCGGTGCTAGCCTCGACATGGTATGCTTCGATGATGTTGTCCCCACGAAGACCACGGCCCTTCGTAGTCATGATGGCTTTGAGAAGGTCGCCGAGCCTCTTCTACTCCTTCGCAATGGGCTCGTGCACCTCCACACTTCCGGTGCCTCCTCGATCAGCAGCGGTGAAGATTGGTAGGGGTGGCGGCGTCATTCCTTAGGTAGAACCAGAGCTTATGCCACCCCTTGTTGGACTTCGACAATGGGATAGACATGTACTCCGATGACCGGTTGCCTCAAAGACGGATGCTCACACATCCCATCGGCCTTTGCTAGGTCCGGCTTCTTCCTCTCCTTCTTCTTCTCGCAGCTCGATGGCGAAGAAGTACTTCCATAGCTTGAAGTGCGGCTCAATCCCCAGATACCCTTTGCACAGCAACAAGTAATGAAGGCCAAGATGTACTAAATCCCATTGGGATTCGAGAGGTCAGAGCTCAAGCTCAGTAGAGGGCAGCAGCCCTCGTAGGAATCGATGGGGAGGAGTTGCGAACCCACGCTCGTGGAAGGGGACAAAGGAGACGATGTAGCCATCGGGCAGCGATGGCTCATCCTCGCCACCAGGTATGATCCACTCCATTGCCGTGGTCCTTGTGCGGAGAAGGCCCTTCTTAACTAGGCCCTCCATGCACGCGTGGAGAACGTCAGAGTGAAGCCACGGCTCCATCGAGGAATAGGGATGGCGATGCAGAATATCCGGTAGTGGCATAGGGCTGGAGTGCTAGAACTTCACCGGTAGTAGAACGGAAACAGGGGAACAAAGGCCGAAACTCAAGAGCAAAAGGCAGAAAGACTAGAGGGGCAAGGATGTGGCTACGCCAGATGGAGGCTAGGGAGAAATGGTCATTTATAAGGTAAGGGCAGAGCAGGCGAGGGGCGAACCATCCGCCCAAATTAACATGCCCCATGCCTCTTTAGATTTGTTTCCTTGGGGTCATGCCCTCATTGCTCCATGTCAGCGATCGATTGCATTGTTGCCTCGAGAGACGCAGTGCATGCCTATCCAAATCTTCCCGCAAAGGATCCGCTGGGCGACGGTTCACCTTCAAAGCATACAGGCCACTTCAGAGGTAAGTGGGATACGGAGCTGAAAACACTCCCACAGCCCATTAATGCCTAGGAGTTTGAAGGCTGGCCCACTAGTGGGTTCGCGGCCGCTCTAGGGCACCCTAGAGTGAGGGGAGGTTAAGGACAAGACCACTAGCGGCTAATACCCGAGGCGCATGAAGTGCCATGGGCGTCCCGACCCTTGTTTTGAGTCTTGGATGATGCAAGGTCCATGGTTTTTCCCCAAAGAAAGGTATCGAGCCCTTGGACCGGTCGAACAGATCCGAGAACTATATGGACCAACCACCAAGAATCTAGAGTTAGTCACCAGCTGATCTCAAACTGGCCCCTCAAAGGGGATGCCGGGGCTCCACTCGAACAAGCCTGTTAACAACTCACCGAGCACCGTGCTCCGTCCAGTGAGGAAAGCATGCCATGGCTCAGCCCCTTCGTTCTAGCGAATGGAGGCATGAGGGACGACAATCACAAGATGAACTGACCCCCCGACTAGACCCCTGCTATGCGTAGGGGCTCGGGGGCATGGCATCGCAAAGAGACCGAACACGCGGTCGCAGACAAACGATGAGTCACCTCTAGTTGTAGAAACCGTGGACGGACGTCGAAGTTCCAATAACGACCCGCCTCCACGGCACAATGGCCATAAGAGCAACAAATCGCAAAAAGCCTTTGCAGGAGTGTCTCACTTCTCCAAAGGCTCGGGGGCTACTGTCGGATATCTATACCTGGGTATCCGAGCCAAAGGATTAATGAGCATCACGTTGGCTCATCTGATGGTTAAGGACGCAACTATGGCCTTGTCCAACCCCCAGGGGCCGGACCACGCCTCGTCCGACCCCGAGGATGAGGTTTTCGCCTCGTCTGACCCCAAGAAGTGGGCTCTGACTCCGAGGACGAGGTTTTTGCCTCGACTGACCCAAAAGCATGGGCTGCGACTCCTCCGACCCTAAGGCGCGGGCTCCGACTCATCTGATCCCACGGGGAGGGCTCCGCCTCGTTTGACCCCTGAGGGTTAGATTCCGTCTCACCCGGCCCCTGGTTGATATTTTTGCCTCGCCCATTCCTTGGGGGTCGGATTTGCTACCAGACAAAAGCAGTGGCCCTAGGGTGGAACCTGAACCGCTTCAACCACTATGGCATGGAGGCGCACGCCTAGGAGCACATCTCGGGCGCGTCCTAATGCAACTGGCGGTCGCATCAGGCCATGCTGGGAGACTCATGTTACCCACCATGTCAATAGGCCAGCACTGTGCTGCTAACTCCCTACCTTACCACCGTCCAATGTCAGTCGATCGGCGTTAGTTGACTAGCACTGTACCGCCAGCCCCCCGTATGCCCTCTATCAGGGGACCCTTTGACCATTCCTTCTGCTCAGATGGGATGGAAAACAAGAACGGCGCATGACACCCGCACGTATGCTGCAGTAGCCAATAGGACCCTGGTGTGACGCCATTGCCACCACGATCTATAGGGTCAGCGGGACCCACGTGAAGAGGAGGATGGCATACCCCCAGGAGCCTTATTTCTCTTTCTTTTTACCTCTTCCCTTCTCTCGGTCTCTGGTATCCTGTTCTCTCCCCTTGGTCTATAAAAGGGAAGGCAGGGCACCATTCAGAGTAGAGATCGATCGACAGATAGATCAAGGAGTAGAAGCATCGAGCAATCAAATCACAGAGACTTGGGAGCTCCTCCCTCTCTCGCCAGTTTATAACCCCCTACTACAAACTCAGTGCTGGTAACACAAGCAGCCCAAAACTGGACGTAGGGACATTCGGTTTGAACCAATATAATCCTTGTGTCCTCTTAGCACACCATCCGAGCTTTATTACATAATATTACAAATTTACTAGTCGGTTGTTCCAAACATCAACACCAATCTTGGGCAGGAGATCCTCGCTCAAGTGTCAACGGTGGTGATGATGGCCATTGCCAAGGCCACCATTGAGGGGATGTTCACATCCTAGTCCCGCACGCGCCTCATCGGCACCAGAATGGTGCTCGCAACTACATCTAAGGGTACGTCCTCCATAAGTGAATACTTTACAAAGATGAAAGGTTTAGTAGATGATATGGCATCTGCTGGAAGAGGACTTGAGGATGAGGAACTCATTTCCTATATCCTCACTATGTTGGATCTTGAATTCAATCCAGTGGTCTTCGCTATCACCGCTAGGGTTGAACCCATCTCTATGGGGGAACTCTATACCCAGCTGGTGAGCTATGAGCAGCGGATGGAGATGCACAGTGGCAGCGGCGGTCATCAGTTGTCTAACAATGTTGCTTCAAAAGGAGGCTACAGTGGAGGCAACAACTTCAACAACTCGTGTGGCGGTCATAGTGGCGGTCATGGTGGTTTTGGTCATGGCCAGAAGGGTGGTCGCGGTGGCGGTCGTGGCTCTGGTGGCGCGTCTTTGGGCGTCATCTGTCGCCTCTGTGGCAAGGAGGGACACACCGCCTCTCGTTGTTTTCAAAAGGTTCGATGCATCCTTCTTCGGGTCCACCATAGAAATCTGCATCATCTGCTATGACCTCGTATGAAGTGGATACAAATTGGTACATGGACTCCGATGCTACGGATCACATCACCAGTGACCTGGAGAAGTTGACCGTGCGTGACAAGTATCACAGTGGGGAGCATGTCCATGCCGCCAATGGATCAGGTATGGAGATTTCACATGTTGGTCATAGTACTTTGCAATCCCCTAAAAATAAAATTCATCTAAGAAACATTCTCCATGTTCCTGCTGCTAGTAAGAGCCTAGTTTCTGTTAATGGTCTCACATAAGACAATAATGTTTTTTTTGAATTCCATCCTAATCATTTTTCTATAAAGGAGCAAGTGACGAGGAAAACACTCCTCATAGGTAGATGTGAAGGAGGCCTCTACCCGCTCGAGTGGTTTCCACGTAGGTCATCATCAAATAAACAAGCTCTTGGTGTTGTCAAGCCATCACGTGGGTGTGTAACACCGGGTGTTTAAATGCTAAAATTGCCATGTCATCATATGCATTCAAGGCATTTGGTCATATTGCAAACTTTGATATGCATTCACTAAAACAAGTTTACATTTATGTTATGAGTGTTGCCTTGTATGGTTTGAATTGAGTTCAAAGTTTGGTTTGGATTTGAAGTTTCGAAAACCCTAGTTTCCAGCGATTAGTTTTGACCCGAAAAACCCATTTCAAAATCTGAGCATATTTTGGGGTTGAGCCTTAAAGCAAAAATGTAGAGCTTGTTGAGTTGTACAAAGTTTGTTTTGGAGTTTTCAAAGTTGTTTAGAAAAATTTGAAGTAATTTGAAAGGCGAAATGTACTTAAAGTGTCCCTTTTGAATTCAAATTTGCATTTCAAAATGTAGACCAAATTTGGGTATGGTTATAACAGAAAAGTTGTAGAACTTTGGATTTTGAACAACTTTTATTTTGGAGATTTTTGAGTTGTTACATAAATTTGGGAGTAATTTGGATTTTTAAAACGAATGGCAATTCGTGTAATTACGTTGAATGTTGCTCGCCGCTTAAGCTACACCGCCGACGACCTTCTGCTTGCTTCTAGGCGCGGTCATGGCTGTCTTCGACGTCGTGCTGGCGCGGTGAAGGCCGTGGCGTGGCTTCTCCTTGCTTCTGAGCCGTGTTATAAGGCCTGCGCCGCCGCCGTTTGTCCCCGCTTCCTTCCTCTGTTTTTTTTCCGACGTCATTGTCGATTTAAATATGGTCGGCATCTACCTAGGGGTATACCCAAGGTAGTAGATTGTCGGCAGACAGATGCGCAAGCCACAAACAAGATGGTGACGCAAGACAAACACAAGGTTTTATCTAGGTTCGGCCGCCAAGAAGGCGTAATACCCACGTCCCACGCCCCGATTTGTATTCTTTGTATGTCAATGAGAGATGTTTTTAGAGGGTCCCCGCCCGCCTTTATATAGTTCGGGGCAGGGTTACTGATCTGGAAACTAATCCTAGCATTATAATTGCCATATGTGGCCGGATAAGGATTCCTATTCTAACCCACCAGATCTTGATTGATCGCCAGATCCGCCTTTAACTCCTTGGCGCGGACTCCGATCATGTTAACTGGGCAAGACGTCATCTTTTGGTGGACCGAACCCATCGATCCGGGCCGGCCCAAGCTTAGCCATGAGGGTATAGGGTTAATACCCCACACGCCTAGTCCCCGAGCACCATGTATTATGATGCGACACGCCATTTTAACCTTCTCCGACAAGTAAGGCTTGAGCCCTTGACGCCTCTCGACCACCGCTGTCACCGAGAAGTCGGTTGTCCAAGAATATATGGTGCTCTTAAGAAAAAAGAAAAGATTTTCATCCCGTGAAGTGTGCCCACTTGTATTTTTTGAAAAGAAATGTAAGTGCGCCTTGAAACGAAAGGCCCTTGATCATCGTGAGGCGTGGGGTCAAAAACAAACACATTCACCGCAAGGTGAAGTGTGCCCACTTAGTCCCCGAGCCCGGTAGTAGGTGACGAGGCACGTGGTGCCAAGGTCTAAAAAAGAATTTCAGTTAAGTTGAGAATCAATCGTCAGATAGGCGATACGAGATGCACCGCACAGTGCATCGTATCAATGTAGTCCCCGAGCTTGCCGGAAGGCGCAGGTATGAGCCTTGTAGCAAGGTCTAAATAAACGCTCTCTCAACCGTATGTGAGTACAAATCACATGTAGCCGAGAAGAACGATCTCCAGCAAAGGGTCGTGACAGTCCCCGAGCACATCAAGATGGTTGGAGCAGCCCCTGCGTAGCAAGTGGCTCGAAGCGGTGCCCGAGCATGATGCAGAAAGCGGTCCGGGCACCCCGAGCGGTAGTGGTCCGGCAGCCACGAAAGCACGGCTTAGTTGGTCCGGGCGATCCCCAGCACGGCAAAGGGTCCGGGTCCATCATTGAGCTCAAGATATGCAGCCAAAAGAAAAGAATGCCGATCGATTATTATTTGGTGTATATATTTATCTCCTTACTCACAAGTCCAATCGCCACGTCGGTCAAAAAAACAGAGACGGATATAACATATCACCGCCTTTCTTACTCTTTCTCGACAAACAATCGCTGGCGCTCAGATGGAGGTGCTGCTGCCTGGGCCCTCTCACATTATCAATGAAGAGGCGCGTACATCGAAACGGCGAAGAAGCGCTTTTCATGAGATCTCGAGGTTGTGAAACCAACTGGCTTATGGCGCTGCATGCGACGCCCCCAAGAATCTCGGGCAAAGTAAACGACGGAGCCCTTGGTTATTTATAATATAGAGCTGGTAAGTTACTTTTTACCGATCCCCATTATCATTCACCACCGCAACCTTCTTCATCCTCTCGCCAAACCCTACTCCTCCGAAAATCACCACCAATCCCTCCTCCACCGCAGCCCACCCTCTTAACAAGGGCAAGATCAATGGCAAAGAGAAACGCCTGTAGAAGAAAGGCGGAGTCATGGCGAAGGAGTGGTGGAAGTCAAGGAGCAATGAGCGTACTCATCAAGACCTCGCCACCATGGGAGTGCTCACAACAAGGCACACTGATGGATGGCGGCGCCGAAGGAGAAAGCTTCCTCGATCCACAAACCGTGTGAGATTGTGGTTTTCGAGGATTTCTTCTGCTGGGTTTTGGGGTTCCAAAGGCACCCTTTCCTTCGGGGGCTCGCTTGCTTATATTATGAGATTAGGATTTGCAATCTCGCATCCCAACTCAATTCTTCTTGTCTCCACCTTCATCCATCTTTTTGAAGCTTATGGTGGCTTCCAGCCCCATTTCACCTCTTTTCGCCATCCTGCTCACTGTCGATTGGAAGAAAGGGAGCGGGAGGCTCGAAGATAGCCGGAGGCGATACCTCAATCTACGTGGACGATATGAAGGCCCAAGACTGTGACCGCCCATGGAACACCTCACGGACTTAATGGTACAAGAAATGGTTCTACATCCATGAAGAGCCGAACACGATCACTCTGTGTGGACGTGGGGTTGATTCCGGAGAAGAAGAACAATTTGGTCGGAGAAGCTCGAGCACTTGGAACAGATCATAGAACTGCTGGGTTGATCTCGTGGGGAAATCGGATGGTCCAAGTGTGGTCGGGAACTTCATCACCAAGGATCCAGCCCTACCAAAGAGGGTACATCCCGGCTTTTAAGTACTGTGGTAGCGCAGATCCGACGAGGACCGTAAAAGAGGCGCCGACAAGGTAGAAATCAAAGCTAGAATTGGGGAGCTATTCAATCTAGTCGACCCCAATTATGTCAAAGTTAAACGACATTGAGCACGCCTTCAGCTTCGCCCAACCTCCCCAAAGGTAAATGATGCCTCCTTGTGCCTATAGATTTATGTTGCAACAAAAAATTTGATTGTTGTCTCCTTTATGTTTCCCAGAGTAATGGTCATGACCGAGCAGCAGTATTCATGTCTCCACCCCCTGGCGTGGATTGGCCGCAAATTGCCGGCTCAATCGCCTAGACCAGTGCCAGTATCGAAGGCGTCGACTGGGCGGTACTCGGAGTTGGGGAGGATGTAACGCCAAGGTCATGCTAGTAAGCGCCGTAAGCCAACAACGTCGCCAGCCATCTTCCCCCTTTCGCACGACGATGAAACAGAGGATGCGGACATCTTTCCGACTCATCCTCGAAGAGGAGAAGACAAATGGGGTCAATAGAGCGGGTAGCTCTTCCTGCGCCAAAGAAGTGATCGCACCACCACCGACCATCGCAAATACGTAAAAACAAGCGGGGGAAGTGTCAAGCACCAAACCCCAACGCCAAGACGGTGGTGAAAAAGACCGTGGAACCCGCCGAGCACGTGGAGCAAAAGCGTGGTCAAAGAGACGTTCCTTCACTATGTTATTCCGTGCTTCCAAGCTGTAAGTATCAGAACCTTGATATAATATTATAATTTGTATTGAATACTATTGTCTTCGAACTTTCTCGGTATATTAGGTCAAGGCCCACCGAAAAATCCCACCAGATAGCCGGTTAGGCACGTTTCGCTAATATCAAGCGGAAAGAACTGCTCGGTGACTAATCATGGAGCCACCAGAGAAGAAATTCGCAGGAACCGCAAAGCACACGAAAGCAGCCCAACGTGGGTCGAGCAGCGGTTGGGTCGAGAAGACCGGCCGAGCAAAGTACAAATGCTCAGAGCACTAGCCCTGCTAAGGCAGATACCTTGGCGCCAAGGGAACCAGACCGAGCCGAGGACCAGCAACCGGAGTTGGCACAGAATACGCTTGCCGATGCTACGGCTCATGGGAAGGCCATAGTGGTCGTGGAGACCACTATCTCCGCCCCAGCTGCCCCCCAACAAGAGGCTAAAGAGGACAAAGTCAAAGAGATCCTAGGCTCGTCCCAAAGACAAACGACAACATGTATATGTATCGCTTGCAGTGTAACGACGAGTGGGTTATGTACGAAGAAATCCCCGAGATTGAAGAGACCCAAAAAGTTGAACAAGCGGCAAAGCGTTTGGTGACAGAAGTCCAGGTATGTTTGGCTTGACCACTTGACCCTATAATGTAGTCAAACTGTCTGACTTAGCTTGCTTATATGCAGGACTTGATGAAGACCGTGGAAGTACCGAAAGAAGTGTCAACAGATTGAGGAATCAAGGCAAGCAATAGAGAATCTGGCGGCCGAGGTGGGAACGCTTATGCCGCCAACTTGAAGCCGCCACCGTGAGAGGACAGAGCAAGAAACATGTAACCGTAAACTAGTCGGCTAGCTCAATGACAAAGAGCGCCAAAAAACAAGTAAGTTGTCATTTTGTCACATCAAGTGTATGACACGTGTTGTTGTATTGTTGGTAATGACAACTGTAATGCAGGCTTAGAAGCTGAGGTAACCCGCCTCCAAGAGGAGAATAGTCACAGGACTACAGAGTGTGGTCACCAAGGAGGACAACGAGAAACTGGCGCAGCAAACCCGGTCTCAACTCTAGGACCACACCACCAAAATCAAGGAGGAACCCAAGAGTAAGTATTCCGTGCCACTGCTTCATTCTGCTGCCCGCTTTTGACTTGTCGTGGCCTTTTACATTTGATGTCTTGTAATGTGTGCAGGTTTTAAAAGCCAATGCCAAGAGGCATCTAGAAGCATGTGATGAAAGAGCGTGATACCGGAAAGCACAATGCCTCGAGGCCACCGAGGCTCTCGGGACACATGGAAGAACCGGTTCCGTGAAGTGGTAATGGCATTTTGCCCATCCTCGACCTTGTTGACCGGGCGCCACAGAGGAAGAGCTAAGGACCCCCAGCCGGACCGGTCGAGAGATGCAGACAAACATGGGGATGGTTCCGGGAGTTCATTAATGAGGCGAGTGAGTATACGGGCGCCTATGTGCTAAGCATGGTGCGTGCCCACTACCTCTAATCGATCTCAAGTTACCGGAGGCTGGATACCTGAAGGAAGTAGACCCAGCATAAGGCGGAGGAGCTTCGGGTGGCTCCAATGGATCTGTCGTCCAAAGATAATTGGCGACATTAATGCGGTAGGAGGTGGGACAGCAGACTGCACAAGGTATGCCATCGATAAGTCAGCCGAACGCCATCTGCTGCTAGCCAACCCGACCGAAGCTTCACGGTCTCGACTGACCGTGCATCGGTGGGGCCATCCCTTTAGCTCGGCTTAGCACAAGAGTCCCCGAGACTCGAGTATAATATCGTATAAATGAAAGCAAGAGGGTGCTGCACTCAATTACCACCAATGTAATAGGCTTAGAGTCAGAGAAGGAGGACATAGTTGTGTTATTGTAAACTTGGGCCTCTTCGAGCAAGCTTGTAATAACGTAATCAGAGCATATCATTATAAGCTTGGTTGCTTTGTATAAAGTGTATTTAAGATTGAAACTT